>JABUQX010049059.1:0-20759 GCA_015478945.1 Trachelipus rathkii | reverse complement strand
GTTGTACTTCGTTCCATCGTTTAGGTGTTTAACCGTTTTCGCATTTATCGTGTGCTTTCGCGTTTTCGTGCCAGCACAACTTCTAGTTTTCTGCGCAATACTTTTAAGGTTAAAAGAATTGTTATATAATATTTTATTAGTCTCCACAAGGCAATTGTTTATTTCTTTCAAATACCTTTTAAGTAACAACTAAAGAAGTTTGTTGTCAAGTTAATATTTATAAATATATAAAGATATATATGTATAGTATGTTTAATAATAATAACATATATATAATATCATAATAGCTGTATATATATATATATATCTTATAATAATATGTATGTATATATATAATAATAATATGTATAATAATATGTAATAATAATATGTATATAATATATATGTAACAATGTCATTATACGCGATGACAGCATAATATATATCTTCTTTGTAATGCTTATCAGATGTAAAGATAAATATTATGTAATCATGGTATGTGACTAAAACAGCCCTAAATGTAGCTGTATAATGTGGCTATATATATAACAATATATAATAATATAGTATATGTATATATATATATATGTATATATATATATATATATATATAATATAACTTAATAATAACACATATACATATATATATATATATATATATATATAAATATATATATATATATATATATATATATATACTTTTTCTATATATATATATAACATATATATATATATATATATATATCGTATATATATATATATATATACTCGCGTAGTCTTGTTGTTGTTGCTCATGGGAGAATTATTTGTTGTAAATGACAAGGATAATTACATATAATAAGACATAAAATGAATGTTATAAAATATAAGTAGTTATATCATAACTAATTTTTTTTTACATTTTCACGTTAAACTTTCTTTTTCTTATGATCAATTGTTCACTATATAAATATATATATATATATATATATATATATATATATATATATATATATACACAAATATATATATATATATATATATATACTTTATGCTACTATATATATATATATATATATATATATATATATATATATATACTGCTGATTAACTTATATATAGAGAGAGAGAAAATTAAAATACAGTTTACTTCTTTTGAAGGAGGAATTCGGCATTAATAACTTAGATGAGAAGAAATTTGTTTGATTTCAAAAGAATTTATCTGACTAAGGTTTTTCAAGGTCTAAATTTTGATTAAAAAAAAAAAAAAAAAAAAAAAAAAAAATTATCGATTTTAAAGGAGAATATAAAAATTGATATATTTATATCACCAAACTTTCAGAAATAAAATTATTTTTCTTTCCAAAATATTTAAAAATAAAAATTAAATTACAAATGCAAAACAAAATAGTTTTCAAAATCACTGTGCAAGTTCGGAAACCCAAGTTTTGAGAATAGAAAAGTGTTTTGCAAATGTTTGACGTTCGATATTTTGTTCCAATTTTATTTAAAATTTCTTGTTCAAACTATTGTTGATTTCAAACAACACTCCATATTCAAGATATATATATATATATATATATATATATATATACTATATACTATATATATAATAATAATATGATATTATATAATATATATATGTATGTATATGCATATATATCATATAATACATATAACAACGTATTGTAATAATAATAATGTATATCATCATCATATATTGATTGATATATATATGTAATAATAATATGTATATATATAATAATAATAATAATAATAATAATAATATAATATGTATAATAATAATAATAATATTAATATATAATAATAATATGTAACAATAATAATAATAAAATAATAATTATATTAACTAATAATAATAATAATATATATGCTATATATATCATATATATATATAATAACCCAACATATATATATATATATATATATATATATATGCTTCACTTTTAACATTTATCCCCTTCTCAGGGTAACACGGGGTACACGAAATCGAACTTTAAGGCCAGCTATCACAAGCCTGTCGCCACGTGTTCGCAGCAGAGTTTTAATTCTTGCCTCCAGGAAGATAAAGCTCAGACTGCTACGATGTTGACCGTGATCTCGCACGATATATATATATAATAATAGCCTAATATTAATAATAACATATTAATAATAATATATATCAATAACAGTATATAATATGTATGTATGTATGTATGTATAGCCAGCAATAGCCAATATATACTACATATACTTACCACCACTATAATACCCAGTATAACATCAGCATAGCAGAGTATATGCTGCAACCAATATTAGCTGTATGTATGTAGTAATAGCCCATGTAACCAACATATATATATACCATATCCAATATAATAATATCAACCATAATAATATAATAATATGTATACTGCTATATATCGGAAAGCGTAGCGTGAGTTTTGTTGTGTTATGTTGCCGTAATCTTTTGACAATATATTTCCTTACACGTAAAATATTAATAAAAACGATAAATTTGTATAAAAATAATATTTGTTTTTGTATTGTCTTGTTCTTTTAAAACCAAACTTACAAGCAGCATTTTCAGTTCAAAGGGTATGTGTCTGCTCTCTCTCTCTCTCTCTCTCTCTCTCTCTCTCTCTCTCTCCCTCTATCTATATATATATATATATATATATATATATACTATATAACTTAATTAATATAACTGTATGTAATATGTAATAATATTAATATAATAAATATATATCTTAATATATATATATATACATATATATATATATAATATATATATATATATATAATATATACTTAATAATAATATATGCTACTGTAATGTAACTAAATGCTAAATTTACAATATATATCCATATCTATAATTATATATATATATATGAATATTGGTCTGTATGTAATAAATATAATAATAATAATAATATATATATGTATATATATATATATACCTCTCTTATATAGTATATATATATATACTCTGTAGCTATTAATAGAAAAAAATTCAAATATTTTATCTTTTTGAAGAATTCGGTATTAATAAATAATTTGATGATAGAAATTAGTTTGATTTCAAAGAATTTATCTGTCTAGGTTTTCAGGTTTAAATTTTAATAATAATAATAATAAAAAAAAAAACAAACCAAAAAAAAAAAAAAAAAAAAAAGTTTATCAACGATTTGTGATCTCAGGACGACCAATTAAATGTAAGTGCTGCGACCCAAGTCTTGGCTTTTCAAAATATTTAAAAAAAATTTGAATTACAAATGCAAACAAAATAGTTTTTAAAAATAAATACATGAAAAAACCTTTTAGAAGCAAAATAAAAAGTGTTTTGCAAATATTTGTGTTCTTTATATTGTTCCAATTTCATGTAAAATTTCTTGTTTCGACTAATCTTGAATAAAAAACACAAAATATATATATGTAATAATAATAATATATATATGCATATACATATATATATGTATATAATAATATATATATGTAATAATAATAATATATAATATATATATAATAATAATAATAATAATAACTCTTAATAACATAATAGCTGTAATCAGGGTTTTAACAACAATGACAATAATAATAATAATATACTAATATATAATATATATATATATATATAATAATATATATATATAAAAAAATAAAAATTAGTTATTAATAGACTTCATAATAATAATAATTGTGTGGATGTTAAGATATCTAGCACGCAAGCCTTTGATACATAAGTGAATATGTATATATAATAATATATATGTAATAATATATATATATACCCTACTTTAATAAGATACTTAGTTAAATGTTTGTTTAACTATATATATATATATATATATGTAATATATAATAATAATATATATATATAATATATATAATATATATATAACTATCTTTATAATAATATATATATATATATATGGCTGAGGAGTACCTTTATTGATGTCATGCGTCATAAATCGAAGTAGCAATCACTTAAGTATGAATTTGTTCATTTGGAATTGCTTCTATCGTATTCAATTCTATAAAATTATGCTCTCTTGGCATTCGTAATCTCACCTTATAAATGTTATCGTTTGACTATTTCAAATTACATTGCCGTAATTTCTAACCAGAAAATCACTTTCGCTACATGGCTTTCGAAAATGGGAGCAGCAATCCTGTGATATGTAGCCTTACTTTGATACGTAGACTCACTTGGAAACCAAGATTAATGGGTTCTTGGTTGTTCCTCTTTTTCTTCTTTTTTTTAATATGTCAAAAATTTTCTCATTAAAAATTTATAGAAATAATTATATTATATATATATATATATATATATATATATATATATATATATATATATATATATATATATATATATAACCTATATATATATATATATATATATATATCACTATGCTATGCTTATATATATATATATATATATACCTCTCTCTGAATAGATAGATATAGATAGATAGTCTTTAATTCTTTATTCGTAAACATAGTACATTTAAAAGTAAAATAAAATTAAAATTAAAACTTAAAATAAATTAATAAGTTAATATGAAATTCCATTATTAATAATGCCATGCTTCATCTTAGGGTGTCTTCTCTGGCTCGAACAAATTTAATCCTTGATTTCAGAGCATCCAAGGTCATTATTAAACAAATCAATAACTCCATATGTCTTCATAAATATCCCTTCGATGTCTTTCACCATGCTACTTGCTTTAAAAAATAAAGTATTTTTTCTAATAAAATAACATAAATTGTTAAGCAACTAAAAACAGTGCATAATTTAAGGTAGTTTAAGAAATGATTAAAAACATATCTAAGCAATTACATATTAGATGATTACTAATTCTATTAGAAACTTTACATATTTTTCTTTAAAGCATTATGAAAACATACTTCAATTTTTTTGTATATGACTACTATTTGACATATTAGTCAAAAATTTTGCTCCGTACAAAGGCATACAATAAGATCTTAATAAATATAACAATATACCTACCTACATTCAACGAACTAAATCTTCTTAATAAAACATTAAACGTCCCCAAAGAATTTGTCCCTAGCTCTTTTTATGTCTGCCCCTTCCTCTAAATTTCATTTAAAAAATAAAACCGAGATATTTGATCTCACAAGTTTTTTAAAACACCATGAGATATTTTTAATTTAGAGTAAATCTTCTTTATTTTCTTACTCTCTTGAACAAAAATTAATGACTCAACTTTTATTATAATTACTTAGACATAGATCTAAATTATATTTTCATCAATATTTAATAGTTTTTGAAGGCCATCTACCGATGGAGCTATAAAGAATAAATCATCTACATACATGATTATATTCGACATAAAAATTCCTGCTTTAGTACCTATTATGCTTGTCACTATCTTTTTATAAGATCTTTAACGTAAATATTAAAAGCCAATGGTAACAATATTATACCTTTCTCTCACACCATTTTTATAAGCCATTCATTTGAGATACCATTCTTAAAAAATTTAACACATGCAAATTGGCTACAATAAATACTAACCAAAAATTATACACAATGTCTGGAATATTGTATTTTCTCTAATTTTTAAATGATGTGTCCATGATTTAAGATATCAAATTTATTTGTTAAATAGAAAAGCAGCATGAACCGAAGACCCATTGTTAATGTAATTTGCTATTGTTTCTTTTAAAGCGAATAGGACCGTTTCCGTTGAATATTTTGATCTAAATCCATGTTGTTTGTCGTCTAAGGATATATAATTTTCTACAATATCTAAAAGTCCATACTCAAGCAACTTTAAGAAAACTGACGACATCATGAAACAGGTAAATAATTCTGTAAATACTCGTTGTATCTCCATTCTTATCTTTTATGATCGGAGTTACATAACCCCTCTAAGCAAATCACAGGGATATAATTATGCATAATACATGCATTCATAAACTTAGCTAAAATAGTATCTAATTTTATTGTTCAAATTTTAAATGATAAGATGTATTCCATCTGGACCTAGTGTAGGTTTCATTTTATTAATTAATTCTCTAATTTTGAAGCATTGAACATTTCATAGCTTCTGTCCAAGAAACATTCTTATGAAAGCTATCAATATTCGATCTGCAAAAATCATCATCAAGAACTTTCTTAAATTTACTTGAGAATTTTTCCGCTATAGATAGATAGTCTTTAATTCTTTATTCGTAAACTTAGTACATTTAGAAGTAAAATAAAATTAAAATTAAAGAGTAAAATAAAACAGTAAAAAATTAATTTACAAATGAGTTCCATTAAAAATAATGCCCTGTTTCATCTTAGATAGATAGATAGATAGATAGATAGATAGATAGATAGATAGATAGATAGATAGATAGATAGATAGATAGATAGATAGATAGATAGATAGATAGATAGATAGATAGATAGATAGATAGATAGATAGATAGATAGATAGATAGATAGATTTAATGGTAAATAAATGACTTAGTTTATGAAAGAAAGATATTGAGAAAAGAAAACAAGCAATTTTATATTATTTATTTACAAATTAGTTAATTATTTCACTACTTTATTTTGTTTTCTATTACTTAGAATTAATATCAGTTTTAATATTAACGAGAACAATTTTTACCCCATATTTGAATAGGGAAAATAATTTCCCAAACTGTTTCAATATTGAAAGTATTTTTATTACTAAATCTTTAGATTCGAATAATTATTTCTGATAAATTCAAAGTATTTAATAGTAATAAGCTGTATATCTGCACAATTAAATCAATAATAGAATGTTTATGGACCCCAAAACTGTTTTCAAGACTGTTAGTATAAAAATATTGTAGTGTTATGCCCCCCCCCAAAAAAAAACAAGTAAACCGGTTTATATATATATATATATATATATATATATATATATATATATATATATATATATATATATATATATATATATATATATAAACTCCTATATATAACTATGTATAATAATAATAATATAAAAACAAAGTTTTACCACTTCGAAAACTCAATCCATATACCCCCCACATCTCTAACCAAATAACAAACCTAAACACCCAAATCTCTAACCTTATAACCACCAACACTACTAAAAAATTCTCTGAATACCTACAACAAAACATCTCGCGCAAAACAATAGAAAACCACAGCGAAGCCATCAAAAGTGAAACAATTCTGGAAACAACCCCACCATCCCCACGGAATCCCCATGTACCCAATAGCTTTCCCTCCCTTCCCTAAACAACAATCAGACAGTCTCGCTAAACATTACGCTAACATCTCCAATAAACCAACACACCCCGATAACAGTAAAACAAAACAACTCAAGAAAACCCTAACTAGACCTCAACCCCTTACCCCCATTCAACAGTCATGATAACAGAAACCAATAAAACCCTCAAAAATTCAACAGCATCAGGCCCAAACTCCATATCCAACCTGCACATAGCAAAACACCTTGGAGAAAAACGCAATCTTCCCTAATTACGAAATCTTCAATAAATCACTGGCAGCGCTCAACTACATTCACTCCAATCTGGAAACGAAGCATACATAATCCTAAACTCAAACCCAAAAGAAAGACCCCAACTCCCCTCCTCCTATCCTTAATTTCTCTGCTTTGTGTTCCATCAGTAAATTGCAAGAGAAATTAATATTAAATAAAATTTCCCAATCTATTCTTCTCCCAGACTTCCAAAATTTAAAAGCAACCACTCTACTGCCACAGCCCTCACCTCCCTCACAACACATCATTAATGGCTTCAGCCAATCACCTTCCCATAAATCTATACTCACAGCAATAGACATAGACAAAGCATTTAACATACCGTCCCCACACACACATCCTAATTCAAAATCCTCCATTCCCCTTTAGAAAATAATAGGCAAAAATTAGCTTTCCAATTTCCTCACCAACCGTTTTTGCAAAGTCTTGTACAAAAACAACCTCTCCCACTCTATCAAATTACAAAACGGCATTCCACAGATCCATTCTCTCTCCATTTTTATTCAACTTGTTCACTGCAGACCTACCCACCCCCAATTCACCACTCCACCAAAACTTATCACTTATGCAGACGACATTAGCCTCATTTCCCAACACAGACGTAAATACAGCCACACAACATACCCAAGAGATACTTACACTCTTTAGAAAACTGATTATACCACCAACAGAATGACCGCATCCCCAGTAAGTCCTCTATCACCCTTTAACCACCGATCGCAATCACTCCCTCCATCATAATTACTCACCGGAGAAAAATAACCCCCTCCCTCCCTAAAACTAAAACCCCAAAATCATTAATTACCTACGGCACCCACATGACGTTTTCCCCATATTGATCAAATCACTTCCACAACTCAACGAAAACTAAACACCCTCAGAACTTTCCTAACACAACTTCAGCGACAGTAAACACACACTCACACTACTATCTATAAGCAACTTCTTAGAACAAACATAAATTACCTTCTCCAGCATGGTTCCGAGCACTCTCAAAAATCAAACACAAATAAGCTACAAATCTCCCAAAACAAAGCCCTTAGAATTATCACAGGTTGCACAAAACCACCCCAATCCAACATGATTACACGATGAAGCCTCCATCCTTCCCATTTCCACACATCTGGAGATGGTGAGGACTGTAATTCTATCAGAAGACCCCGTAACCCAACCTTACCCTTGTCACCAAAATTCTCTCAAATCCCTACGGAAACAAAGACTAAAAAATCCCCCCTTTCTTCACCAGCACAAATTCTATTACAACACTTGCAATATAATTCCCCCGCCCCCCTCCCAATGGGCCATGGACTTCACATATCCATACCCACCTAACAAAAACTTACCTTCAAAACCGCAATAATACTTTATTAAATACCCCTTCCCCAAAACTTTCCTCTTAGAGAATAAACGCTGTCCAGAAGAGGCCAAATGGACCTCGTTCGGTGCAGATCGGGTCACCCGAGACTTATGCAATATAAACATAGATTTAAACTGGACAACGTCACCTCCACTTGCCAGATTCTACAATTCTCAAGATACAATAGAACACCTCCTCTGAGATGCCCAGCTCTCGACGCCCCCGTGCCGACTTTTCTATATCTCTCTTCTGGAAGCCTAATGGGTGGGAACAGCCGGTGGCGGCATTATTCCTGGAAGCAGTGTAGTGGCCCTCAATTAAGGTGTGCTTACTTAGGGGCAGAAGTATAGGTATAGGTATAGGTATGGGTATGGGTATGGAGTATATATATAATAATAATATGTAATATATATGTATATAATAATATATATATGTATATCTAATAATATATGTAATAATATATATATAATATATAATAATGTATATATAATATGCCGGTATAATAATATATATATGTAATAATAACAATAATAATAATATATAATATAATATGTAATAATAATATCTATAATGTAATAATATTATATAATATATATAATAATATCAATATATATGTATATATAATAATATGCTGTAAAAATTTGTAATATGAAAAATATGTAATATGTAAAATAAATAACGCTATGTATAATATAACCAATAATATTCAATATAATGTAATATATAATAATATCAATAGCATAATTTATTACCAATAATAATAACAATATAATAGTAATAATAGTAATGATGATATAATATATATAACATATAATAATATGTATAATAATAATAATAATAATATATATATATATAAATATATAATATAATAACTAATATAATAACATATACATAATAATAATATATATGTAATCAGCGTATCAAATCTATAGCAGTAATAATAATAACCAATAATAACCATAATATATAAAATGAAAATAATATATATCAATATGTAATAAAGAATTGAAATATAACCACTTTATATAACTGCTGTATATATATATAATAACCATATATATAAATAATATATATATATATATATATATATATATATATATATATATATATATATATATATATATATATATATATATATATATATATATATATATATATATATATTCTTTCTATGTGCACTTTAGTACACATGTTATAAACATTTTAATATAAATATCGGACTGGATGACATTTAAAGGTTAAAGAGTAAAATTACTTTTGGAGTTAATGAATGGAAAATATATTATCATCCTTTTTGACTTTTGATGATTATAATTATATCCAGTTACACACTTTCAAATATGAAAGTTTCAAATATTTTCAAATTGATGAATATAGAGAATATGCAACTTTTATATTCAAAACATTTTGGATATACTCACATTTACTTTTAAACCCATTATAACCGTTTCCTTTTAACCTTGTTTTCTTTGTAACCCTTACCTTGAGTAAGGTAATGAAGAACTTATAATCCAAGATTGGATTTGATACACTTGAAGGTGTTCCACAAAATTATTGAGTTCTGAGATTTCCACAATATATACCAATAAAATCAAAAGGACATGTAATTTTTAGTTTATAATATTGTCCTGTTTACTCTTTAATAATTTTGTACTCAAAATTATTTTTAAATCTAATAAAGAAAACATTTTTCTAATATATCAAAACAAAAATTAGATCAACAATACTAACTTCTGGAATTCTGAAAATATAAGTTTGCATACTATACATATATAAAGAATAAAGTTTACTTGAGAAATAAAAAAGAAAAATAAATACCCCTTCTGTGTCTGGTAAACACCTATTACTTAGGGGTTTGGAGAGAAGGCCCCCTAGCAACGTATCTTCGACCAGTGGCACTACTACATTCGTACAAGAGCCGATGTCTTCCACAGACTGAGTCACTCCCTGATCAGACGGGTAGAGGTTTGCAATGTTGCAGATGGGTATCATTTCGAACTAGTCCTCTGAGTTGGACTGTGATTTTCATCGCCACCCTCTGTTAATAAATGCTATTGTGTCAATAATATTGTTTGTTTCTCTTTGTTCCAACAGCTGTGGCATGTCTTTGCCTTATGTATCACTTCTATCGTACAATTCCCGAATGTGCGAATTTATGTAAAATTGTTCCCCAAACATTCTTTAATTATGTCACGGCGTTTGTCGGTTTACTTAGTATTCATATTATATATATATATATATGATATCATAATAATATTAGTATATATATATATATAAATAAATATATAAATAATATATATATATATATTATATATATATATATATTAATATATTTGATAAATAATATATATATATATATAATAATAGTTTAAATATATATTATATAATTATATATAATTATATTATAGTTAATATAATATTAGTTATACATATAATATAATAGTATTATATATTTTTTAGCTATTAAATGTATTACTATATATAATATTAGTATATTATATATATATATAATAAGATTATATATAATATATATATATTAATTATATAATATATATATTCAGCAGGTTTATCCCTTCAATGACTATTTCATTGTGAATTGTAGGTTTCACCTCTAGGTTCTTTTTTCGATTGAAAAACTTATAATATATGATGATATTTTTTGTTTAAAGAACATTGCTAAGCTGTTTGGGAGGTTTCTAGTTCATTTATAATCCTCTATATTTATTAATTCCTGATATTTTCCATTAATATAACCTCATTTGACTTTGTGAGTAGATATCCCATGGTGAAAAAAATTAAATGAGGTTAATAGGTTATATTGATGAACATTAACAATAAAATTTAATAAAATTAAAGGATTTTATATGTAAAATGTTAATTTGTATCGAAAATAACAGTCATCGTGGTTGCGTTCATTTTATTTCAAAATAAAAACTGCGCTTTCCAGAAGAAGACGATTCCAATATGGTCCTTAAAACTCAGGAGAAATACTGATTTTGAAAATCATGCCTTTGGGTTTATTTATTAAACTTTCAAATAGAACGAAGCTGAAGATTCAATCGCCTTTGGTTTGCTTGTGGGGTTAATAAATAATATTTGAGCAGTTAAAATGCAAGCAAAATACTAACACGTCAATTTCTCAAAAATATGTTAGCCAGGTTCATTTTATTATAATATCAAGTTTAATTATTATTTATTAGATATTACGTGCGCAATGATAACAGTTTGTAATGAATCTATTAGGAAACACACATACAACGAGTAATATTAGTGATATATATTATATATAATAGTACGATAAATTATATATATATACCTATATATTATTACCTAATATATATATATTAGTAGTCTGTATATATATATATATATATATATAATAGTGTATATAATATATATACTATAATAAATATATATATATAATATATATATTATATATAGCATTTTATTTGGGTTTCAAAATTTAGAAATTTTCCCCAAGTTCAAATGACTTGGCGCGAATTTCTCTCTCTTTAGCAGTCAATTTGTTTCAACACTCTGTATACACTATCTATATTAATAAAATAATTACTGGACGGTGTTCATTTCTGGAACTCATTCCAGTTGGGATACCTACTCCTTTAATGCGGGAGAACTCAAGGGTGGACTCATCTATTCAAACTGGATCTCACAAGTTTTTCTATTTTTTTCATCCTTTTCTGTATGTACTAATATATATATATATATATTTTACTATATATTAATTAATTATTATATATGATATACCTATATTTACATATATATCTTTATTATATTGAAAGTAATATAATAGATATATATATATAATATAGTATGGTAATTTATATATTATATATCTAAGTAAGTATAGTATATATATAATAGTTTTAAGTTATACTGATTATAATTTATATATTTCAATAATATTATATATATATGATAGATATATAGTTATGATATTATATATATAATTAGTTATATATATAAATATATAATATATAATAAGAAATATTATATATATTAGTAGTTTATTGCATACTATTTTATATAATAGTATTAATATTATATAAATATATTATATATTATCTATATTATAGTTATATTATATATATGAGTATATATCTAAATAGTATATTTATATTTATATTTAATATTATTATAGAATTCTAATATATAGTAATATATATAGATATATATATATAGTTATATAGTAATTAATACTATATCAATACCAAGAAATGGTTATTCAATATATATAGAATATATATACTTAAGAATAAATATATTATATTAAGAATAAATTTTAATAGAATGTATAAACCAAGAGAGAATGATAGAGATAAAAAGTATACATAAGATATATATAGAGTTATATAGAGATATAGAGAGAGATATTCATATAGACATATAATTTCTAGATATAAGATATAATACATAAGCCCAGAAGAATAATTAACTTATTACAGAAAAAATAGCTTATATACTATATTATAAAAAACATAAACTACAAAACATTATATTTATTTATATAACACTAATATATACCCATTGAATCGTATTGTATTGGATAATATTTTACTAGCCTATTATAAAGATATCATTGAATAGGTACTTATATATAGAATATATTAATAAAAATATTTGTGCTTAGTATATTAATATAAAATTTATATATATATAGAGTGTACCAGAATGAACGGAGCGACATTCATTATATATTGATTGGATATAATGAGCACATAAAGGACTCTTACAGTATGCTCAGTAAATTCTTGACGGAGAGTAAATTAGCGATTGAATCAAAAGTCCTATAATTTAGGGTGGAAACTATTGCGACTCAGAATTTCCCCTAAACAACTATGAACCCCATATCTTATCAGGACATTATCCATAAAACAAATAAGGGCAATAGGGCGTATTAAAGTGCGTCCCCCAGTTCCTCTAATGCATCATGACGCACCTCCATGAAAACGGACATTGTTTTATCGACGACCCTTTCATCATGTCTGCAATGTCTACACATGCTTTTCCTGACTTTTCGTTTCCGTATTTCCCGAATTTATATTAAGGATAATTGATACCATAGAGATCGTGACCTACATATAATAAAGATATATATAGTAGTAAATATAATATTTTGACCATAGATATTTATATACCCTTACAATTATAATACGATATATTCCTATATATATATATATCTATAATATGTAGATATATATGCAATTTCAGTACAGATAGAAGTAGTACTATATAGATAGAGAGATAGAATAGATTAGATAGATAGATAGAGTAGATAGATAGATAGATAGATTAGATAATTGGTAGGTATAATAATAAGATTAAGATAGATAGATAATAGATATAGAAGAGAAGATAGAATAGATAGATAGATAGATAAGATATGATAGATAGATAGATAAGATACAAATAAAATACATAAATAGATAATAGATAGATAGATAGATTAGATAGATATATATAGATAAGATTAGATCAGAATTAGATTGCTCTAATAAGCAGAGATAGATAGATAGAGATTAGAATTATTTATTTTTTTTCAACTAGGGTGGGATATATATATATCCGAATGATAATTTAGCTATATATATCATAATATAATATATATATATATAGTATAATTACTATATATATAGTTTAATTTCGTATATATATCATATATAATATGGTATATATATATAATAATATATAATATATATATATAATATATATTTATATATATATATATTATATATATATAATATATATATATATATATATATATATATATATATATATATGTTAATAAGTATATACCTATAATATATGCATATATTATTATACTTTCATATATAATATAGTATATATATATATAGTATATATATAATTAATTATAAATTAAAATATACTATACTACCTAATATATACACGTATAATTAGATATATTCATCAAAGACTATATATATATATATATAATGAGTAGATATATAGATATATTATGGATAGATAGATAGATACATAATACTAAGAAGATAGATTAGATCAGATAGATAACTAGGATAGAAATAGATAGTAGATAGATAGATAGATAATAAATAGATAGAAGAATAATAGAGATTAGATCATTTCCTCAGTCCTGATAGGAGTGGTTCTTTGATTCGGATTTTATTGCGGATCTTTCTGTCAAATTCCACAGCAAAATATAGATTAAGTTATAGTATATGATACTATAATATTATATAATAAGTATAATATATTGTACAATATTTAGTATATATTAATGTTACTATACCTTATGCATTATCTAGATATGGTTATTTATTAAAATTTATATAGATATATATATATATATATATTATAATATATATATAGCTCATATATACTATGATATATTTATATATATTATATTATATATATATTAACGTATTTATATATATATCATCATATTATCATATAAATTACTTATTTATATAACAATAAGTGATATATAGGTATCATTGCCTAGTACGACCCTCATATAATAGTTATAATTGTGTGGTATGGTTTGCATTTTCTGCCTCTACATGTCCACATCATGTATTGCATATCAGCGTAACAAAAAAATAGCTGATATTTATAAACATTTCGAAAATAAACCATTTTGTAGTTCTAATAGCTCACAATTGCTAAGCAAGTGGGGTAATATATATATATTACTTATATATAATATATTATATATAGCATGAGTATATTACCTTATAACCTATTACTATGATGATTTATTGTATTAATAATAATATATATATATATAATATAATAATATAGTATATATATATAATTATATTAGTACTATATAATGATCACTTAAATATGATATAAATATGTGATAGTTATAGTAGAAATAAAAGCTAGTCAAATCGCTAAGTTTAGTATAAGTATCAACGTTAGGAGGCCTTAGTAAAATTAGAGTCATAAACGCAAATATATCAAAGGTCTAATAAACTTTTCACATAATTTAATAACATGGTTCTTCTGGATTTTAGAACGTAGCTGTCGAAGACAGTAATCAAGGAGTCAGAGGGAATTAAGATAAATGAAATATTTAATAAAAGATTGTTATGTTTAAAAAAAGTTTAAAATAATTAAAATTCAGATTTAGTTAAACTTATTTGATTGTGAAAAAAGGTGTTGGTGGGTTCAAATTTGTTTAAGGTGCGGTCTGAGAGGTGTTCACCTTGGTGTGGTGTTAAAATGTTGGGGGAAAGTGTGTAAGACAAGGATTCAATGGAGTGACCGGTGGGGGTCAGAGTACTTGGGTAAAATGGGGGGTCAGGCCCAGTTTAAGGGGTAGTGGTGGAGTGAATGGTGGTTTCGTTGTTGCTAGTGCTGAGGCCGAGTGTGTGGGGTGGTTGTCAAGAAGGAGGGCAGGTGGGGTGGTTATGGCGGCGAGAAGAAAAGATTCAATGTATGGTTGGCCGACCAATATGAGGAAGAGGAGGTGACCAGGGAAAAACCAAGGAATGAGAGACACATGTGAAAGGGGCGAAACAAGAAAAGTAAGGACGAGACGCAGAGAAGACCAACACAGAACAGGACCGACGCGACTCCACAAAACGCGGGGCACCACAACGACACAGAACCAGGGCAAGCACAAAAGAACAGGAAGGCAGGGACCACCCAGGGGAGAGGCGGCGTGGACCCCACCCAACGGTTAAAGAGAGTGCTGTGGAATGGAATTCCCTCGGGATGGAAAAAACAGGACCCAAGGGGAACAAACAGAACAAGGGGAATCACGACGTCGAGACCCCACCTGTAAACAAAAGCGGGGGAACACCACACCTTGTACAAAAAAAAGTCAAACTAAGGTTGAACGAAATAGCGGTAGTGCTGAATAGTGGTGTAACTGCGTTGGAACAGAACAATGTCGTTATTGAAAGAGTGCCAGTAGGTCGTCAGCACATTGCGGCGTGAAACGAGGTATAGCCAGGAAGGGCAAGGAAGGAGACTCGGGCAGTAAGCTACTCGGTGTGCGGGATACAGCCAGGGAAGACCAGGTGGAGTAGGGAAAAATTAAAAAGGGGGAGTATTTAACTAAACTAAAGGAAAATGACTAAAAACTGTGAGAGAGGTGCAGGGAGAGTAACAAGGGCCGCCAACGATAGATAGAAGAATCAAGTGATGAGTAGAGGTTGAGAGAGAAAAGTGAAAGAGAGTAAGAGACAGAGTAATATGAATTAGAACATGATGAGAGAGTGAGAAGAGAGAGAGTATGGTATGAGATAGATAGTAAATAGGGACTATTATAGAATAAGAGAGTATGAAGAACAGACAATACGTAAGAGATGAGATAAGAAAAGAGAGAGATGAGAGAAAGATATAGATAGAGATAAGATGATAATATATAAGAGGAGACAATAGCATAAAATTAGGTATAGAGATAGAGAGATAGAGAATAGAGAGAATGAAGGTGAAGAGATATAGAAGAGATAGAGAGTAGAGAGAGAGATAAGTAGAAGTGAGAGAGAGATAGATAAGGGGAGAAATAGTAGTATATGGATAAGAAGAGATAAGAGAAGATGGATGAGGAGATAAGAGGATGAGTAGGAGAGTTAGAACGAGAGTAGATGAGTGAGTATTGAGGTATAGGTAGTAGGTATAGTTAAAGGATAGAAGAGGATACTTACCTAGAGCTAGTATTGAAGAGAATATAGGTAAAAGAGAGTTATGGAGAACTATATAAGAGAATTGAGAGAGTCTATGAGAGTTAGATTGAGATTAGAGTTTTAGGATTTATAGATATGAGAATATAGTATGCATATATAAGACAGATAGAGAGGAAGAGGATGAGAGAGATAAGATGAGAGATACGAGATAGAGATAATATAGAGATAGATTATAAGAGAGAAAGAGTATTATAGAGAGAGAGAATATACAGAGTAGAAGATAGAGAAGAGAGAGAAGAAAGAGAAATGAAGAGAGATAGAATAGAGATAGAGAGAAGTGAGAGAGATATAGAGAAAGATAGAATGAGAGACGTAGAGAAGGAACACGGCAAATGATCAGATCCCGGAGGAAGAAAGGGAAAATGGCAAGTGGGGGAGAAAACAAAAAAAGTGATGGGATACTGAAAGGGAAGGACTCATGGGTGCTAGTGACAAGGAAGATATAGACAGCAGTAGACGCACATACCACACCTTATATAAGAGAATAGGAAGAGAGTAGAGAGAGAGATTAGATAGGTAGAGTGAGAGTAGGATTGAAGAGCGATGTGTATGTGATATGAATGATATATACATAAATATATAGATGATATGACTGAATGTAAGTATTATAGTCAACTAGGGAGTATGAAGTAATGCTAGTAGAGATGAAGAGATATATATATATAGCTATAGAAGCTATGAAGTAATATATAAGATGATGTGAGAGGAGATAGCATAATATAGTGATACGTAGATGAGATTATAAGGAATTAGCGGATAAATAATATTTCGAGTTAATAGAGATAGTATTTATAGGAGAGAAAAATAAGAGAGATAAGTATGAAGAGAGAGATGGAGTAAGAGAGAAGATATAGAAATATATGTATAATCAGAAGATGAGAATCATAAAGATGTAAGATTTCTGATAGAGATAAAGTATGGATATAGATGAGATGAAAGTAGTGTGGATGTAATAGTTTAGAGTAGTGAGATAGATAGAAGAGAGAAGAATAGAGAAGAAAAGAGAGAAATATAGAGATAGATAGAGAATAGGTTAGATATTATAAGAGATAGTAATGAGAGAAGAGAGAAATTGATTTGAGGAGTTAAGGGAAGAATGAATAGGATTAAGGATATAAGATAGATGAGTGAGTTGTAATTATGTGATAGAAGATATTAAGGAGAAGGAGTAGTAAAATTACGAGATATTAAAGAGAGAGAGATATGAAGAGTTATGTCGTTTGTAGTAGAGAGAGATCTAGAGGCACAGAGAAATAGAGTTAGATAATTTAACACGAGATCATAGATAATATGAGTGAAGAGAAGAAGCATCAACCTGTACAGAGGAGACTATGGTAAAAGCTGGGTAAAAGTTATGGAAAAATGGAATTCATATACGTAGTAATACAGCGTTTATTACATGAGGATATAATAATAGTAGATATAATAGATATAGAATAGCGAATTTATCTTGATAATATATTATATATTTATACTTAATTCTATAATATATTTATAATTCTGAAAAGCATTTTAAAAGGAAAGAAGTCAGTATATGATGACTATATTTATATTTATATGATATATTTGTTAATATAATATATTAATTATATATATATTATATATATATATTATATATTATATATAATTATAGAAGGTATGAATATATATATATATATTAAACTGAATAAAGAAAATAACGATATTTATGGGCCTATATATAGAGATGATGATGAGAGATATAGAGATAGAATATAGATAGAATAGATAGATAGATGTTCCGATATAATAGGATATTAAAAGAATACAATATTTTCCTAGTACTATATATAGTTATATAATAAGAAATTAGTATTATAGAGACTACACGGAGGGAAAGCTATGGTATATAAAGCTACATAAAATACATAAAATGTACACATACAAAGTGTACACTAGTAAATAATATTGGAAAAAAATTAATTATTCAAGTACTATAATGATATTATAGGTTATATATTGTACATATATATCTAATATATGTTATATAATATATATAGCTACCATAATATATATCAGGATAATGTGATAGTCATATAGAATATTTTAAATAGGCATAATATAGTTTTTCTAATATATAGTATATATGATATATACTATAAAAATATACGAGTATTGAAATTACGTATAGTATATATATATATATTATATATAGATAATAATAAGAATAATATATATATTAATAGATATATATATATTAAATTATATACTTATTTTTAGATATATTATGATTATAATAATATCAATAATATATATAATAATATGAAAATATATATATATTCCGGCATTTTGGGAAATTGTTTATTTCAAATTGAAAATATAATGTTTAAATCAATTTAATTTACAACGATTTATGATTAAGAATCCTGAATTTTCATTTACTCAGGTAAGGATTCACCATTTCACGTATTTAGCAATTATATATATATATATATATAATATATAGTATTATATAATTAAATAAATATATATAAGTAATATAATTTAATATAATATAAATGCTATATTTAAAATCAATTATAATCATCACCTATATATATATATATAAGAGAGAGGAGAGAGAGAGAGAGAGATGATAGGAGAGAAGAATTCATATAGTATCGACACACGCGACCCTCCAGAGAGAGACCGAAGCTCCGGTTAAGAGCGGTCAATATAACGAGAGAATGTGAAAAACCACTGATTGATAGATTTAAAAGAACAAATTTTGGTTATTCCCCACAGCAGCCATAGAACGACTGGAAATAAATTCAAAGGAAAGAAAAAGGTTTAGAAATAAACCTATTAGTGCCAGACTTCTTATCAGAGAGTCTCGATAACTTCTAAAGCCACAGAAAAAAGATTCACCGAACATACAGTAAGAGCAGAGATCGAAGATCAGAGAGTAGGAAAGAAGATCACCCATCCTAGCAGAAGGCATACTGACAATCTTACAAAAGTCATACTGACAATCAGAGATAAGATTAGAAGATTTATGATGTTTCTAAATACTCTAGCATTCATTGGTGCGTCAATAACTTTTGTTCTGCACTTTCTTTCGACAATCCCCCTGGACAGAGTAGTCAAGAGTGTTCCGGAAGTTCACCTCCTTCAGGATAAATTAGGGTCCTAATTATACATTATAAAGTTAGCAATTAGAGTTATTGCTGATGAACAGCAGGCCAATACAAGCGAATTCCCAGGATGTGCCGCTGAATATAT
>JABUQX010049058.1:30000-45940 GCA_015478945.1 Trachelipus rathkii | reverse complement strand
TCTGAAAATTTCAACCTGATCGCATGAGCAGCAAAAATATTATCGCAATTTTTTATTTTAAAAACCAAAAAAAGAAGGTTTTGAATTTCGACATTGCTGAGCACAAATTTCAAAAAATCAAAAAAAGAAAAAACTATTTCATGCATTTTCTAGGTAACCGACTCATCTATGAATATTTCAAGTTTGAAGACATTTCGGAAAATATTGTAGAAGTTGAAGTGAAAAAAGTAAAAACATAGGTTTTCAAAAAAATGAAATTTCTGAAGAAATGACAACAGACAGAAAAAAACACCCGTAAACTTGGATTCCTCTCAGACCTGTAATCAAAACCGATGAACAAGTTTTCAACATAGGTAAGGCCTGTGTTCAACTACTCCCTCAAATCTAATTCTCTTTCATATCTAATTGAAGCAGCTTGTACTGAACCAAATCTTGTATCTTCCTTATTAGGACATTTATATCGGTTCAGGTCAAATCAGTTTGTAAATGTTATTGGAAATAAAGCAAGCCTTCCTTTAGACTAATTTAAATTTTTGAAGACAGCAATCGCTTTTGTTTTGTTTTTTCATCTGGAAAAGTAGTGTTGAATTGAAATCATGTCAGTACTCGACCATTGTTTTTCCCATTCATTCTTAGTTACATCATCAAGCATCAAGCTCAATCATATAGTGATGATGAATGTACTCAGATTAAAAAGTCACCAACCCGTTCTAGAGTTAAATAAATTTTTCTTTGACAATTTACTTATTAGTGGCAATGATCCACAACATTTAAAAGAACTTTATCACGAATGCAACAAAAGAATGAAAGATTATGGGTTTTATCTTAGAAGTTGGGACTCAAATAATGATCAGTTAAGAGATTTTATGGGAGAAGAAGGTAGAATAATCCAACATCAGGAATCAGAAGATAAGGTCTTGAGATATCTATAATCATCATACGGATAAATTAAAAAATTCAAAATTTTCAATTAATGCTGATGCAAATACCATAAGATTATTGTTATCAGCTGTTTCCAAGGTATTTGACCCCCGAATATATTTCTACTCGTAACTTTAAAGGGGTCGGTTATTGATTAGGAAATTATGGCAATTGGGTTTTGGTTGGTATGAAATGGTCCCTTCTGATGTTTCAGCTTCTTGGTCCTCTGTCTCTTTTCAGAATTAAAAGTACTCCAAAATATTGAAATAGAAAGGTGTGTTTTCTCACCATCATCAACAACGCTTTATTTACATTTTGCGATGCATCATCTTGTTATGGTTTTGCAGTATATAGTGTGGGCTTGGAAAACAAATCACTCCAGATGAGATCTTTAATAAGAATAGCAAATGTAATATATTTACAAACTAATTTGATGCTTATATACATGTGAAGCTTCATTTTGAAGATGTTTAGACTCTTTTTTAATACCACACGATCTCCTGATTGATCAATCTTTGATTCTCGATCACACATAAATCTTCCTCAAATGCAGAATGTGCCCCGTAATTCTGTCCACCTCCAATTTCTTGTCGAACAGCAAGCCTGTTGTCCTCCCTACATCCCACTTTGTTATGCATCTTGCCCCATTCGGCTTTACCTCCTCTCATCTTCGCCTTGCCTTGGCATGAAATTGTACCAGAATAATCCTTCCCTTATGCTTATTCCTGATCTTGCGGCTATCCTTTTTACGGTTCTGTGGTTTCTTTCAACAATCCCATCTATTACAGTTTCCCTTGAAAGCGACTCTAAAATTTATTTTCACTCCCCATTTCCTGCTCATTTCCTTAACATCGGCTGATTTGAACGATGCGGTGTTATCCACTATCACCAATATCAGCGAAGATCTCCTCCATCTTTCTCGCTATCTCTCTTCCCCCTTCTCCGTTCAGATCCTTCTATGTCGCAAATCTGCTCTCTCCACAATCTAGTATTGATAAAAATTTAACTTTACCAAAATGTGTTGCATCAATTGCCAATTTTCCAGAATTGTTCCACATTAAGCTCACCACTCTCGCATATTTTTGGATTCGGATCAACTGACTGGCATTTCTCGCATCTCTTGATGCACTCTGTCACATCATCTCTTTTCGCCTCTTCATCAAACATTTTTGCCACATACATTGTTTTGTCTGTCCCACAACGATTCTTCCCGTGCAGCCTTTTTATTTCCAATAAAGACATTCCACAACGCTCCTTGTTGCAATCCTTTATTCCCTTTTGCCAATTCTCATAAATTCTTGTCAATTTGTAGGCCTTATTCTCCTCAGATTTAACCAATTTAATTTTTAATTTTAACTCAAAATCTCTTATTAGTTCCGACACTATCCCCAAACGTCTCTTCACTACCATTTCCGCCGCTTCTTTTGACCTTACCCTACTTTTAGAGTTAATTACGTTATACACCCAGCTGACAACCGTTCTTGAATAGCACATCACTGTGATATTCTTTAATCCACAATTCAGATATAAATTAGTTTCTTTCACCACTTCATCCGACTCCGCTACGTTGATATGGCCACAATCCGACTTTTTCCTTAACCAATTCTCCCCTTATTTCCAGCGCTACGCCGTAGGTTAAACTGCTCGCGTCGCACCAAATCATTCCTTCTTCTCCCTTTTTGATAAACCAGCTCCCCTTCACAGGATCACCTTTTCTCACCTCCTCCAAGACCTATCTAAGAATTTCCGTGCATCTTTCTCCTATATCCTCATTCTACTTTTTTCCCTCTGCAGTTCTCTTCAAGAAGCTGCACACTACTCTCAACCACCCTGCCACTGGATAGTGCCCGACCAGCTAACCATATATTGAAAATAACTCTTTTCTTGTTATCTTTTTCTCGTCTATCAATGGTATCACATTTCCTCTGAAGAACCTCGTTTTTTTCCAATTTGTCCTTTTCGATATTCAATCATAAGAATTTCCCACCAAACACATCATCAGGATCTTTTGATACAAGTGCAAATTTCGAAAGATGCTCTCTCACTTCCTCCGCAGTTAACTTTTCCTCATCAACAATGATGTCATCGATGTGTGAATCAGTTCCCTCTCTCATCCTCTCATTCTTTTCTCTTACCACTCCTAGAATTTTTGTCATTATTCTTGGCGCGCTACATAGCCCAAAACCCAGTCTTGTCAAACAAAAATTCATCCCCTTATATCTCACCACCTGATGCTTCCACAAACTCTCATCAATTCTAATTTGAAGATAGGCTGGCTTTAGATCAACCAATTTCTTCCCACCACTTATCCTCCTCCACTTCCGAATCGATTCCTTGCAGACCGCCGCCTCATCCCCGGTGTGGCACATTACAAATTCGTTCAATTCTTTGTAGTCCATTACTTGTCTCACCTTTCCCTTATTTTCTTGCTCCACCGCCATTAATGGAAGTATCCCTCTTTCTGTACTCCCCTCCACGGCACTAGAATTCCCTCCTCGATCCACTTATCCATTTCTTCCTCAAATTTCTTTCTTGCTTCCTCTTTCTTCGATCTTCCATACATCCCAACCTTGTTATTTAGCGTTGGTTCTTCCTTCATCCACTTTCACTTTACGGTCCAATGCTTCCAGTCGAATTTTCCCGAAAAATTACTATCATCAATCTTCAATTCCATTTCATTATTGCGTTTTCTCTCTATATCACCAATTTTCTCTCTCCGATTCCCGAAAATGGCTCACTCTTCGTTGATGAAGACTCCCCCAAGCTTCCTGATGACATCAAATTCTGTGATTATCTTCACGTCCACCATTAGGTTTTTTCATCACTTTCACCTCAAATTTCTCTCTTTCTCCATCAATCTATATACACACCTCACAGTTCCCATTACTTTCAACTTTCCTTCTGTCAAACGCAACTATTTTTTCTCTTCTTCCATCTCCTCTTACCACATCACTGCTAACTATCAACTTCGTGCAGCCAGAATCCACTGCACCTAACACTCGTTTACCGTTCAACTTTATTTCTTTCAAAGGAATGCCGGCCCATGAAGTCAGAGGGCTGATTCCGATGCAGCAGTCTCCTTCAGTTAGTTTCCCGAAGTTCTAAGTTTTCATTCAATTGCATAGTGTCCTTTTCTACCACATTTGAAGCATATTAGATATGTTGTTCGACCCATCCTTCATTCTCCCCTAAAGGGAGGTCCTCTACACGAGAAGCATTCAATATTTCTTTCTTTTTTTTCTCCACCCCGCGCTCTCGTTGAAGATCTCTATTTTATTTGACGTTGCTATTGCTCTCGTTCTGCATAGAATTTCTTCCATTTCGCACTCCTCTACATTTACCATTGCACGAATTTTTTCACAGATGAATGGGTTTTCGCCAAATACTTTCCTTAATTTTTGCTTTATCTTTTCTGATTGGTTTTTTTCCTCCTCACTCATCTCGCGGAAAACTGCAAGCGCCTCCTCTTCAAGCAGCATTGGCAGGACGAGTTCCTCATTCTTAATTTTTTTAGACCTAACAACCATCTCAACTTTCAGGAGCCATGACTCTACGTCTCCTTCTCCCGCAAAAGGTTTGACGACGTCAGTAATTTCAGTCCATTCGTTGACATGCTGCTTCTTTTCTTGCCCGGATAGCTTATGGGCTTGGAAAATAAATCACTCCAGATGAGATCCTTAATAAGAATAACAAGTATAATATATTTACAAACTCATTATATAATAATTTATCGATGCTTATATACATTGCGCCGATTCAGCATGTGAAGCCCCAATTTGACGATGTTTAGACTTCTCTAATACCACATATAGTATAGGTCAAAGTTCAATTTTATATTTTCAAAGGCCAAGGTTTTCCCTTCAAGTCTGGGAACTTTGCCCTCTCTCTCTCTCTCTCTCTCTCTCTCTCTCTCTCTATATATATAATATAATATATATATATATATATTATAGTATACTATATATAATATATATATATATATATAATAAATATATATATATAATATATATAATTAATATATATATGATAAGATAAAACCACGAATAATTAATTTTATAAAAATTTATTAAACAAATCATTTCAAGATGAGATCTAATAATTCTTCATTTGTGGGGTTTAATCTACTATCTACTCGACACTTTTAGTGTGTCTTACATCGATATTAATATATACTATGTATATATATATATAATATAATAATATATATAATATATTATATATATATATGAATATATATATTTTTTTTTTTTTTGTGTGTCTATATCTATATATATATATATATATATATATATATACTATATATATATATATATATATATATTTATATATTATAATATATATATATAATATATAATATATATAAATATAATATATATATAAATATATATATAATATATATATATATAATATATATATATATATATATATATATATATATATATATATATATATATATATATAATATATATATATATATAATAATATATATAATATATATATATATATAATTTATTATATATATAATATATAATATTATATATAATAATATATATAATATTATATATATATATAATATATATATATATATATATTATAATAATATATATATATAATATATATATATAATATATATTATATATATATAATATATATATATATATTCTCGTTGTATTTGAACTCTATGAATTAATTAAATTAAAAGAGGATAGCTTCGAAATAGATGCTAGTTTGCCCTAGAAAAAATGAAAATAATGGCCGTGTGTATTGGGATGCGATGTATATAAAATGTCGTATATCGATAATCGATATTTTAAAAATATCAATTTACTCTCGATAATATTGTTTAAAAAAAATATCAATATATCAGTTTTAAAAAGATGGATATATTATACAATACGAAATTACGAATACAATGAATGAATACCATTATATACATAGTTTACCAAATCATAGTGTTAAAACTTTGTTATAATATGGTAGAGATATATTTATACTGTGCATTCATCAATTCAAACGGGCTTAAATGTCCTGAAAATTTCATGCAGATCATATAAACAGAAAAAAATATCCCAATTTTTCAATTTGAAAACCCAAAAATAGTAGCTTTTGAAAATCGACCATATAGCTCAGACAAGGGGTCAAGTATCAAAATTCTGTTCCTACATAATTTATATAATAGTCTATATCTTTGTTCATTTCAATAGATATTAATTTTAAGAGAAATGAGAAAAATTCTGTTCCTCCATAATTTTGATAATATAGTCCAATCTTTGTTTATTTCAAGTTTGAAGTCATTTCGAAAAAAATTGTAGGAGGAGTATCGACAAATGTCAAAAGCATTGGTTTTCCAAAATTGAAAATACTAAAACAATGACTACAGACACAAAAAAAAAAACTCGAAAACGACGTTTTAGACGTCATTAAAAGCTACAGTTTGGTTTTTATTTGGTCTAAATCGGCTGAAAATTGCGAATTTTATGTCCATTTTTAGGTAGGGGGGAAACTGGGCTCAGCCCGGAGCAATAATTGGATCCTGTCCTTTTAATTAGGGGAATTCTTTACGTTTGGTAAGCTTTTCTTACAATTTTGCACTAAATTTGACAAAAATAACGCAAACTCAGGCCTTTCTCACCGTTCATAAACAAAAATGCAAAAGCAAAACCGTTTTAAATTTCTAAAATATACAAAAAAAAAATTCAATGATTTGAATTTTGATACAATTGGATAAATATCGATATATCGGTAGAAAAAAATAATATCGATTTTTTCGATAGTATCGACAAAAATATCTATATCGATAAATGTCGATAGTCTTTCGGCATCCCTAGGTTCTTAATTATTATTACCGTAGTCGAGTTTGTCATGTTTAAATTTGGGGGTTTAAGAATATTTTCATGTAACTATAATGCTTAATCCATGCAATAGCAAGGGTAGGGTGTAAGAACTACCTTTTAAAATTTATGGAGTTTTCTCTTTGACTCTTACTGTATTGTTGGGACTTAAACATTTCCCAACAAAGCTTCAAACTTATGTGCTTTATTAATTTGTTTGTTTCTGATAAGGAAGAACCATAGACTCGCGGGAAGAACTAAACTGAGATATTTTTAACTTCTCTTAATTCTGACTCACGTAAGATTCTCTTCTAATTGTTATTTGTGGCTTTATCCTTTCGTCAAGTAGCCTTAGGCCTAGCTTTCCAAATTCCCTTCTTGTTGACTTAGCTTGAAAATTTGGAGAATTAAGTGATCCATAGATATTACAAGTATTTGATAAATTAGCATATTAAAGGTCATATTCAAGGGAAAAGACAATAGATGGGAACAGTCTTGACAGGACCATTGT
Organism: Trachelipus rathkii; assembly: GCA_015478945.1. NCBI lineage: Eukaryota > Metazoa > Arthropoda > Malacostraca > Isopoda > Trachelipodidae > Trachelipus > Trachelipus rathkii. The sequence goes on along the minus strand of JABUQX010049058.1, from coordinate 38,677 downwards.
TTCTAACTCTCTTCTGCGTTTAGTATTTGCATATGTTTACTGAATTATTCTGGTATTGGAAATGTTTTTTTTGTTAATTTGTCTAATAAAGTCTCTGAAAGGTAAATTAAATGAAAAATATCCTTAAATTATTAAAAATCAATTAGAAATTCATGAAATTAGGCATTACATTAATGGTACATTTATAAGTATAGGGTAGAGTACTAGATTATATATATTATATATATATATATATAAGATTACTATACTATATTAATAATATATATATATTATATATATATGGTAAATATCTAGTATTGTTAAACCCAGTTCCACGTTAACCACTAGTATATTGGAAAATTAAAGCATCAAAACGATGCACAAAATTTGTAATGATAGTTATTGAAGTTTTTTACGATCAACGTTATATTAGCAGATAATTAAAGAAAAATATAAAAGAATAACGTTCCAAAATTTAACGGCTAATTTTTCTCTTGTTAGGAGATATCGCTATCGATGCTTTGTTTCGATTTTTTATCGATTGCATTAATATTTTTCGATAATCGCATAATTTAACGATGATTCAACAATGATTGTTCAGCCAAATTTACGGTTACGTATATTAAAAAAAAAAAAAAAAAAAAAATTTCGCCAAAAAAAAATTTGTTTTTAATCATTGTGGAACACTTTAATAGTCGTATATTTACAAATAATAAAGTAATAATAAAATATTATTTTCTCTATAATAACACTATGCGCAAAGATGTTTGAAACCCATCTAGTACTACTATATATATATATATATATATATAGTATATAACATATATATATAAAATATATACTATTATAATAATATCACTATATATTATATGGTATTTATTCTATGTTTGAGACAGAATTCAATGAAAAACTTTTCGTAATCAGTTCGGTTGATGGCTTGGAGAACTGTATCATATTTCAGATGTTTTTCCGATAATCGAATTATCGATATTGTTGTACCATATTAAAAATAAGGTGTTCAACACTAAGAATTGACACGGACCTTGCAAAATTCCATAAATTAATTTTTCAAAAATGAAATATTTGTTTATTATTAGTTATTATATATTAATTTGAATGTGTTATTTAAAAATAAAAATATAAAATGTAATATAAATTCAAAAAGTTGAAAATATATATATATCATATTAAATATATCAATATATTATATATATATATATATATACGATATTACAATTATATATACTAATAATATATTAATAATATATATATATACTAATAATACGTAATCATTATTTATCGGTACTAATATATATCACAGCCCAAGTTGAGAATTAATAATATATATACCTTACTATTATTATAATATATATATATATATATAATATATATATATTATAATATATATATATATATATATATATATATATATATATATATATATACCATCACGCTCCATTAGGGGCCTCGAGCCGACGGGAACAGAGGAGGGACGCTTTCCATACCCCGTAGGGGAGGGCGAGAACCCCCGCGACACCCAAATACCAAGAGCGGGTTCCGGAGGGGGGAAAGCTAAGTCCTACCCCGTAGTTCCGGGGGAAGGCGAGAGACCCCGACTCCTGCACATCGCGGTCTACCCGGAGTAACCCATTAGTTTATATAAAAAAAGAGTCTTCTTTTTACACTAATTGCGTAACCCAAGGCTAGACCGCCACACTGGATTGTCAGCGAGTCGGTCTCTCGCCTTCCGGAATGACAGGTGACTATTTCCCCCCTTTCGGGAGTCTCGGACCCCGCTCTTTGCGTATTGGGCTGTCTCGAGGTTCCTCTCGCCCCTCCCCTACGGTATGGAAAAACGTCCTCCCCATCTGTCTCGCGCTCGAGCCCCCTAATAGCCTCTATATATAATAAGATATATTATAATACTTATATATAATTATATATATAATATAATAAATAATATATAATATCATAAATATAATATAATATATATACATAGCTAAATATATATATATAGCGTCGGCGGGGTGACCGGGCCCGCTTTAGGAAGTGCATTCGTCCACTTCTAAATAAAATAAAAATAATAAATAAAAATAAAAAAAAAATTTCCTATTTATATTTAAGACGGTAGTACTACAGTTTTATTTAGATCATATTTAATCCTTTAGTTTTTAATTTTAAAAAAATGTTTTAGTAAATTAGGTAAAAATTCTTTCTTCTTACAGAAATTAAAAAATGTGAAAGATTTTTTAACTTCGTTTAAAAGAAAAAAGTTTTGGATCGATTTTAATTATTTTTCACGTGTACAACACTCAGTATGCTAGCTTTAAACTGCAATAGTAAATTTTTGATACCATAGCATATTAGTGGCAAAACAAAACGGGGCACTAACTTGTCCGATTCACCCCGCCGTAAAAAATGATGGGGGTGGCTCGACCACCATTGTGTTTGCGTCATTTATACGCTCATTATTATGACATTTTAATTACGTATAATAATTTAAATGCTAATAAAAAGTTACTTATATTAAGTGAAAATTTTTTTAAAAAAATCTGACAATTTTAATAAAAAAAACCGAGTTCAAAAAAGTGTCAAAAATCTTTTTGGCGCGAAGAGGGTTACCAGTTAAGTATTTATATCGTATTTTATTTTATCATTATTGACATTTTTAAACTTATTACGAATTTTAATATGATAAATAATTATTATATAAGTAAAAATTAAAATATAAAATTGAAATTATACGTAATAAGACGGAAATTGTTTAACAGGACGGTGTCCGACAGTCGACCCTCAATGGTGTCCGCCACCCCTCCACGGTCAGAGCTGACTCAAGGCGTTATCAAAAGCTGTAAAATAAAAATCTTTTCTTAATATTAAATTCTTAGAATACATTATATTTTTTGTGTGCTTATGCACCGACATGATAGCCGTGAGTACAAAAAAAAAATTCCAAAAAGTGCATTAGGAGCAGTCGGAGACCAAGTTAATACCTAAAGTGGGTCCACGTCACCTCCGCTCTGCACGCTAATTTAAATATATATATATAGCCCCATACTGGCTGTGATATAATCATTAGTACATTTATTAGACGCTAAGTATTATAGTATATAGTACTATATATATATATACTAATATATATATATATATATATATAATAATAATAATATATAGCTATATAATATATAATATATATATTATAGCCCCATAACTGGCTATGTATCTTACGGTAGCATATACTATATATATAATATTATTTCACTATATATATAATACACAATATTATATATATATACTACTTGATAATGAAAAATACTATATAGTATATTATCTTAGTATATATACTATATAAAATATATAGTATATATAAGAGAATCAGGAATATAGGTAAGACTAGTGAAGTAAATTATATATATATAGTAACTGAAAAATATAATATATAATATATATATATAGTATAATATACACTATATACTATACACACAAACTATAATTATACCATATATATAATATATATACGATATATAATATTATAACTATAATATATATATATATATCTATAACATTATTACCGTGATAATGAATTATATAAATATATATACTCTACTATTATATTATATATATATAATATAATATATATATTAGTAACTATATAATAATAATAAATACCAGAATATAGTATAATTATATAGGTAAAAATCTAATATATATATATTATATACCATATATAAAAATAAATTAGGTAAAATAATGTTTAAAGTTGTTGGCCCTAGTGTGCATAAATTCAAACACATTTGCCTTTCAAATAAAACAACTTTTATCTTTTTTATAGAGCTTCGCCAAAAATAGATTAGATTTAAATTTTTTACATTTAAAATATACAAAGCAAGTATTAGAATTAGTTGCATCTTCAAACATATAGTCTCAATTTCAACATTGGTTCTCTTCAATCTGTTTCTCTAAAATACTTTTAACTCTTTCTTGTAAAGTTTTCTCAAGTATTAGTGGACATTAAATGAAGCATTACACCACGTTTTCAGAATTCTTATTTAAACGCAAATCTAATAAACATAAAGAAAGAATTCATCATTTATGGATCGATTGGTCAATATATCGACCCAAGAAAAAACTTTTTTTTCTTTTAGTATATATATATACCTATAATAGTATATATAATAATATATAATAGTAATATAACTTATAGGAATATATATATAATATACTATGATATATAATATACTATATATTATATTATACTTAACTCATAGTATATACTATATATATATATAAAGTAAATAAAGGGATATCTCATATCAATATATTCTTATATTACATTACACTAAATCCTTGGCGTGTATCATTTTATGCATATAATACTATATAAAAAATATTACTCTAATATAATATATATATAAAATAATATATATATATATTTGAAAACACTTGGCAACGGGATTGACGTAATGGGTGGGAATTTAAAAAACCGATCTATTCTCGTTTCTAAAATATCGATACTACACATTACCTAAAACCGACAATTACCAATTCTAAGTTCAATAAAATTTCTAAGTCAGAAAAGTCTAAGTTAGTCTAAGTGTTTCAAAGAATTCTTTATTGCCGTGAGATTTGTAGAAAAATCGAAAACAATTTCATCAAAGAAATTTTTCTTAACAAATTGTGACACAACGAGGTTTTCTCAGTTAGCAATATTATTGAACTTTAGTAAATTTTCATAAAAAATAAGAAACTGATATCAAATATAGAACGTTTCCCACATATATAGATTATATAGTATAATATATGCTATATATATACTAATGACTATATATATATATTATACATACTATATACTATATATATATATAATATATCGTTATAGTATATATACTATATATAACTATATATAAGATATAGATACCTATTATATATATATATGGGCAAAATTTATTTTGACTAGTGAAAACTTTTACGAGTATGTTGCAAACAAAGTGCGTGAGTACCTTACTGTTATTATATCGAGCTTCTGGCTGCGATTTCGTGAGGCGAGCTAGTCATAATTACTTATATACTATAATATAGTATATTATATATATATATATATATACTATATATATAATATAATAATATTATGAGAAGCTAACTAAGATTTTCCCCATTTAGGGCTCGAGCCGACCGGAACAGATGGGGTTGACGTTTCCATACCCCGTAGGGGAGGGCGAAGAACCCCCCACACCCAAATACCAAAGAGCGGCGTTCCGGAGACTCTCCCCGGAGGGGGAGAGAAATAGTCCTACCCTTTCCCATCCCCGAAGCCGAGAACCCCGATCCCTGCTATCGGGCGTGCTACCGCTTGCGTGGGTACCCATATTTAAAAATTTTCTGTTATTTAAAAAAAAAAACTAAATTGGTTTGACCAAAGGTAATGCCCATGCAAGAGACTGGTAACTCGAACTTCCAATAAACTGTAGGCTTGACTATTTCCCCCCCTCCGGGAGGTCTCCGGACCCCTGCTCTTTGGTATTTGGGGACTGTCGCGGGCGTTCCTCCGCCCCTTTCCTACGGGGTATGGAAACGTCCCCCCCTATGTTCCCCGCGGCTCGAGCTCCCTAAAAATAAAAAAAAAATTATGCCTCACTACACTATTAATATATATATATATAATACAAGTATAATCAAACTTATATTAATGTATAATCTATTTACCTAACTAGCTAGTTTATAGTTATATATAAATATAAATAGTATACTTATACTACTGATTATATAACACATCAGCACTCTTGACAATAGATATTATATATAATAATACTAGTATAATATAAAGTATGAACATTTACATCAGGATATTGTCGGTAGATAAATACCTAGTATGATATATAGATAAATATATACTATATAATAATAGCCATTACTACTGTCGCATGGAGTTATATATACTATACCTAATATATATATATATATATATATACTATATACTATACTATATATATACTATAATAATTATATATATATACTATAATATTATGATATTATATATTAGTATATATACTAATATAAATAATATATTATAATATATATATATACTGTATATATTAATATATATATATATATATATATAGTATATATACTATATATATAATATATATATATATATATTATCATGTATATATATATCCCTATATATATATACTGGTATATTATATACACATATAATATATACTATTATATATACTAATTGATATAGATTTCTCATATATAAGTATATAGTACTATTAATATATAGTTGATATATACCATAATATATATAATATATATATGGTAAATTTCGTATTTAGTAGTGATAATTACATTCTATAACTTTTTTTTTATTGTCTATATTACGCACAAATATTTTTCTTTACTAATATTTTTTGTATTTCTAACTTTAATCTACCTCAAATCAGTGTGTCTATAAATTTTGTTTGTCTCAGAAATTAGTGAAAAAATCGATCTTAAAAAATAATACCCGACTAATCTAATGTTGATCAATAATCTTGAAACGCATTTCAACAGTCGATATCATTATCCCTACACGAACGCGAAAAATGAGAATATTGTTATGAATTTTCAGAGCTGTTAATATTAATATTTTTTAGTCAAAATATCTAACCAAAACAGACTCAAGCATGCATAAAAAAAACTTCACAATAATTTTTATAAACCATTTTGTAAATGAAATGTTTATAATTTTAAATATACTATGTACGTGAACTGAACGACTCACCAATACTAGACAATTACTATATATACATTTATATATATTAAGTATAGATACCTACTATCATATAATATATAGTAATACTATATACTATAGTATAATATCATGTAATCTATATATACTAATAACATTATATATATATATATAGCATATGAATGATTAAGTATTAAATGTATATATATATAGTTATACCTCAATGTATATTAATTATTTTAAACGGGTTTTAAAGCTTCAATTAAAAAATTTTTCTAGTTGCAACGATACCTACATCCCTGAACTTCACATCCGTTTCACAGTGTTTAAAATGTACCTTAGTAAAGTAATTAAAATACGCGATGAAACATAGTAGTCGTACATTTAACATGGGCAATTTATGTGAGAGTTCTCTAGCGACTCTATATATTCAAAGGAGAGTCATAACTGTTTAACGGTGACAAAAACTTCACGGGCGGCTTACTTGGAAACACCCATTCTAAGTTTCCTCAGAGGCCATTTCAATTAAATCTTGACCAGTAAGTACCTTAAATCATTGTTCTATTAATTCCACAATTGTTTACCCCATCTTACAACACCTATCTTGCAGCAAGGTGCACCTTTAGGTCCTCCCTCTGTCCACATCGTATAAAAAGTGCAATTGCCTCCTGGAGGGTTTTTATATACAACAAATGGAGGCAGAAGGGTGCCATCAGGCAATACACACAAAATTACAGTTACATACGACTTGGTGTAATTTGCAACATGATTTGCAACACAATCTGGGTATTTAATCCCCCTTAGGTACAGGTATTTCTTCAGTCCAGGGTTATCAGCCAAGTTGGCTTCGTCGTAATTGAATAGGCCTATTTTTTTTGCTCCCAATCGGAAAGACATGCTTCCATTCCTTATACAGTAGCTTCAAGAGCCTGCACCAACTGCTGATTAATATAATCAGCATAAGTTCTCGTTTCTTTTTGTCTAATATATGACCATCTTGAAATTTTGATAAATATGGTACTTAATATTTTCTTTAGTTAAGTAATTAAGTGGACAAAGAAAACATGATTCTTTTAGTTTTTAACATATTATTTCAATTCTTAAAATCTAATTAAATAGTCGATGATAATAATATGGTTACCTTGGAAACAACTGAATTTTAGTTTACGAGAATATAAATCAATGTTTATGAGAAGCGTAGCTCACATACAGTAGGTTCTCATCAAACTTTAAAAAAAGTTTTGCTACGTAACTTCCAATTTATTACAAAGTAATATCTTTATATTCACTGATTATTTTAACACGTCAACAACTTTTTGACTTTAAGTTGGTGTTTACATAAAGCTGCGCAAACTTCATTCCCGTGGGAATAACTCTTTTCCTCATTCTATACCTGTTCAATATCTTCAATTTTTATTCCGAAAGTTTTTATATTTGACTTACACTTCGAAAGTTTGGCTTAATTAATTCCAAGATTGTCAATTCTTGATCGATTTGCTCAGTGTCTGTCAGAAGTCAGACGTTACTCTGTGTATGGAATGAGAGCAAGTTTTCTTTATTCTTTATTGCATAGATCAAATAATAATGGAAATTGCCTTAATAGATAGTTCGTAATATATTTCACTTGACAATTGGAACAATAATGAATGATTGGTAATTTATAATTGGATGATTTACAAAGAATTAATTCAATAAGCTTGAATAAAGGGTGGTTTTTCTTAGACTTATTCTCCCTTTTCTCACTCCTACTGCCAGCAAACTTAATAATAATAATAATAATAATAATAATAATAATAATTAATAATAATAATAATAATAATAATTAATAATAATAATAATAATAATAATAATAATAATAATAATAATAATAATAATAATAATAATAATAATAATAATAATAATAATAATAATAATAATAATAATAATAATAATAATAATAATAATAATAATAAATAATATAATTAATAA
>JABUQX010049058.1:5000-15000 GCA_015478945.1 Trachelipus rathkii | reverse complement strand
TTTGTAACTATAGCATTCTTATATTAGTTGCAACAAATATATTACTGTACTCTACAGTAAACTTTGTTGATTTGATTTATTTATGATCATCATATTTTATTTATCCACTGTAAATATTTGGTCAAAGCGAAATACTGATTTAGTTAGGAAAATTAAACTCTGTAGGTATAATGGAGAATTCACTTGCCAAAAGTTAAATTAATAGGAAAAATTAACGGTACAAATAACTATAATCTGCTGAATCACCAAATCTATTTTCCTTTATATTTACATTTTAAATAGTGATTAAATTTTTACAATTAATTTTATCACAAAGAAAATCTCAGATCAATCGATACTGAACACCTGAGCTTTTCTTTATAATAAAATTCTATATAAAAATGAGCTCTTCAGTAGGTTAATATCACAAAAAAAATGTGTTTCATATTAAAGTTATTTGTACCGTTAACTATTCCGATTAAATTAAAAAGTTTTAGCCTGTGAATTTTCCATTAAACTTACAAATTGTAATTATCGTTAACTAATCAGTTTTCAAAACCAAATATTAACAACTGATAAAGAAAATATGATCTTCATAAATAAAATACAATGCTTGTGCAATTTTTTATATTTTTTTTGTAAGGAATAATCGTAATTGAAATTACAGATTTTAAATTACTAATTATCACAATTAAGTAAATCAGAGTTAAGTTAATTTTACATTTACCTTTTCAGATATTTGAAATAAATTTTATGTAACAAAATATACATTGCTTACAAATTATAATTAGAGCAAAGAAAGTACTTCAATGCTCAAGTGTTAACATAATTGGCAACAGAGGATGAAAAAAAAACAGGTGCAAATGATTTATATAATAGAAACGAAAATAAAGACTACAGAACATTTTTTAACTGAATATAATAATAATAATAATAATAATCATAATAATAATAATAATCATAAAGAATAATAATCATAAAGAATAATAATAATCATAATAATAAAGTATTTATCATATATTAAAGATTCCACTTAAAAATTTTTTACCACCAATAAAATTCAACTTATAGGAGTTATAATCGACACACTCGGAAAGACATGATAGTGATAGACTTTTATTTTCGGGTTTCTCAATTTCATAAGCATGAAAATGAGTGTTAAATTCAAGCGTTCTGTATGGCTTACCACAAAATATTAAACGGGGAGGATCATAAACAAAAATGTAAATTATTTCAAAAAATATTGGCATATCATCTTTAAGTGCATTAAACAAAAAATATTTTGATTTATAGGTACGGCCATTAAAAATAACACGACGATAAGCATTAAACCTTTCCCCATAAGTTGATAAACTTGCATTAAGACGTACTATTTCAGGAAAATCCATTACATTTATTTTTTCTCCACAGACAAGAGTATCATCCAAACATCTGTTGGAAATTAAACGATAAGAAAATTTTAATTGATATTTAGTAGCAATTGTTTTAAGTAGATTTCTTCTACACTGACTAGTATTACTAATTAATTTCAACTCTCTATGTTTCGCTTCAAATCTCATACACCATAAATTAATAAGAGGACCATATTCACAAACCATCCGCGGATAGTGCACCATAAAATGATGTTTAGGCTTTAAATTAGAATCTGAAAATAAATTTAAATACATTTCATGATGTTCTGAAATAAGAGTAGACAGTAAAACATGAATTCCCTTTTGAAGTGTGCTTGAAAATAAAATATCTAAAATTTGTCTAAGTATCAAATACAATTGCCAATGTTTGTCACTGCATGGTATATAACTTCCTATAAGGTAAGGAAATATATTTACAAAGGAAATCATTTCCGATGCAGAAAAACCTAATGAATCTTTGACTAAATTTTCGTGTTTTATGCAAGGTACTGCAGCTTCATTTTCTCCGTAACTGTAAAAACGAATCCTATTATTTAAAGTTTCAAGTGAAAAAATATTTACATTTACATAAAAAAGTATGATTTTACTCAAATCAAAATTACAAACACCCTCAGTTATATCGTGCATTAAATCACCAATAACATTGTCCAATATATGAAAATTTGAAACTTTATTAAAAATGCATTCAGATCTTATACCAGTTTCTGAAGGCGTATTTAATAATACCTCTCTTTCATATTCATCTTTCCTCCTCAGTAATAAAATGTCTTCCGTCATTTGTCTTTGCAAGATTTCCTTACTCGCTTTACAATGCCTACAGTAATAATTCGCATTAAAACTTTGAACAAACCCTCCAATTGTATTCATAGCTAAATTATCACCAATAAGTGATATCAGTTGAAAATAAATTTTAAAGTTTCCATTACCGATTTTCACTTCAATACCTTCTGCTTGCAAATAATTTAAATCTTTTATCATCTTGTTGAAAATAATTTCGTTATCAAACATTCGCATATCTGATGAATAAGATAACATTAATAAAAAAATATTTTCTAATCGCGATTGAAACTCTTTAGGAAAACATCGAACAGAAAAGTAAAATGCTCCTATTTTGTTCTTACCAGCATGTGAACCCAATGGATTGCCACATTCAAAATCATCATAGTAAAGAAGGAGTGGAAAAATTCTTCTTCCTGGGTAATTTAATTTACTAGTGGCCATATTCCCATTACTAATATCATTTAAAAGTACAGACTCTGAACAAGAATCCATGTATTTACATGCAATATCATAAACGTTGTCCATCGAGAACAAACATTTTAAGGTATCGATAATAGGAATATAACAAATACGAATGGGAACTTTTTCTATGACTGTTTTAAGTTTATATTTCTTCAGTTTGGTTTTATATCCTATCGTTATAAGCTGAGGATCAACATACACCTCTTTTTTACGTAGATACTTTAAAGTTAAAAATTCAGTACGAAATACTGAAAATGGATTTTGAACGCTATTAAAAACCTGTTCTAGAGCATGCGAGTCCATATCACGAAAAGTAGAAAGAATTTTGTGTTTAAGCAAGGGCAAGAATGATGAATTAAAAATTAAATTCTCAGCTTGGAATATTTCCTCTCTAATTTTCTTTCTTGATGCAAAATCATTATGAAATTTTTGAGAGACAAATTGCAGAATTTCTTCCTCGAATTTACTTTGTAGGGCTGAAACATCATATTCTAAAAAAGAGACTTGACATTCGTCTTTCATTTCTAAAGGATGAGAAAATTTATCATTAGATAGATTAATATTTTGACGTATTAAAGTAGATTGAATAATGTTACTGGAAGCACCGCTTGAAGACTCTAAAAGATTATCATTATTAGAACTAATAAAATCATTTTGTGAATTTTGTTTTGTTTTTTTGTAATTTTGATTAGAGTTTATAACTTTTAAATTGGAAAGATGTTTTTTCAAATGTCTTTTAAAGGGCCATTTTAAACAAAATTGCTTTTGGCAATTACCTTGCCCACATATAAATTTACTTTGAGAATACTGCTCTGGGTGAAAAACTTGCAAATGTAATATCAAACTAGAATCACTAGGTACTTTTCTCTTACAATAAAAGCAAACAAAACTAAATTTAGCAATTTCCATTTTCTAACTATAAATTTTAAGGTTATCAAAATTTTAATCCGAAATTTCGTCAGTATTATATGATGTTATATCTGAAATTAATTCGCACACATCAGAAACTGTCTTATCCCACTCAGTTGTAATTTCAAAAAAGAACTTCTGTATAAATAACCAAACACTTTCAGATTCCATAGGGTATTGAAGGTGGAAAACATGAAAAGCTTTAAAGCAGTTTTCAATTGCATTTAAGGGTGAATCAAATCTGTATAGCACTTTATTCATAACCACGTAGTAATGCACTGCATTCAGAAGATCTTCTCCCTCAATAATTACAAATGGCTGCATGTGTAATGACATCTCCCCAAGCTTTTCCTGTCTTCGAGAAATGATGTTAGGAATATCATCTGCAATCTGAAAAAGAAATGCATTAATATTAGAATGGAATAAATCATAATACTAATATCCTCAGCATTCTGAAAAAGAAATGCATTATTAAAATGGAATAAATCATAAAATTAACATTTTAACTTTTTAAGGGATATTGTGAGTAATAAAAGTAAAAAGGGAATATATTTTTAATTTAGTAAAAAGTATAATATAAAACTAAATAATAAAATTACCAGAGCATGAATCATGAAAGCCTCTTGCATGTCACCTTTCGAAGGTTTCCAATTTGTATTCTTTTTGGATGGAAGTGCGACTTTTTTGGGTTTTAGCAGCAGGGGTAATAAATACAGAAGAACAGCATCTTCTCCTATAAAGGGAAATTTTGAAAGAAAAAAATATAGCTGGATTTTACAAATTTGGTTTAAAAAACTTTGGCTATTTAAACAAAAATATCAATCCTCGAAATAACATAAGCAATAACACTGCCTAAATACGTACTGGAAAAATTACCATTACAATTATCAAATCCAACTTTATAACTACATTAACTTCTTACAATTTCCCCTTTTTATATAAATAAATTTCTACTTTATTCAAAATATTCCTTTAACTTAAATGCCAGATATTATCAATTCATTATGTAAATATTAGCACGAGATGTCAGTCACGATTAAAGAAATCAAAACTGTTAAATCCCCATTTTATTATACGAGCCCAATTTCCACTATAATTTAAAAAAATTGTTTGATAAAAGATTCCAACTACAACCTCATCTCTGAATAAAAAAAATGGGATGTCTATTCCTACTAAAAACCGAGTGCCACTGAAGGAGACTTACACCCATTCCTAAAATTATGCCACTAAAAACGACTTGAACCTTTTCTTATAACTTATATTTGAAATGAAAACATTTGCGTACATATATTTGATTTCATAGCTATAAAATAAAAATAATGGTGGAGTGAAAAACCCATTCAAAAATACTATGATAAAATTATTTACACATGTAAATATGACCATTACTTCATACTTAATGATTAATTACTAATTTGAAATACGTAATAACACATGCAGGCATTAATGATAATACAAATAAACAGAAAACTACTAACCTTTTGAACCTTCAGGGTGAATATTTTTCAAAAGGTTGATCCATGTTTTATGTTTGATTCTGTTCATCATTAAGTGTTTAATACTCTCTTTATTCAAATTCCATTTGAGATAAAAATGTAGATGATGTTCCCAAACATATTAGTAAGAATCAAATACTATCTAAAATATATATATAGCATATTATATAATATATATAAATTAAATATATATATAATAAATATTTATATATAAATATATATATATATATATATATATATATATATATTATTATTATTATTATATTATTATTATTGATTATTCCTCCTCTCTCCCAAATGAGGGTAAGGTGCGTTATTGCATCGGAAAAGAAAAGTAATAGAAGAACAACATGACACAGTCGAAAAGAAAGCCCAGCCTTACCGCCCTTTTATACCTTTTAGTGGGAAGCCGCGTCGCCGTGCAGAAAAATCCACCCTAGAGCTTCATGGACCGCGACGGATCCTCACTAATACTATGTAAATCGTCAGGTGCAGGGTTCCCCTTGACCCAGGTGGGCCACAGCCACGCCCCCTCACAAACACCCGGCCATTCATTTCCTATCAACCACCATTTTCTCGGCCTCTGACCCCAACTCACATTTCTTGTCCTCCAGGCATTTCCTTCATGCATCCATCCATTTTTTCTTCGTCTCCAGCCGGTCGATTCCCAAACACACTCGCCACTTATACGATCCGCTTAACAAAACCGACTATACATCCACCTTTTCCACAACCAAACCATCTTCAAACATACTTTCATTTAGTTTTCTTATTTACCCCCTTTACTCAGCACCACATCTCGCTCTAATACGTTCATTCCTCTCTTTTATCAATTCTTTTCACACCTAAAAACCCCTAAGGTTAGTCGATCTGAACACGTTGAATTCTAGATATTTACCTCTTATTCAGACCAAGTCTCACTACTATACATTAACACAGGTAACAACATACCCTATGTAAGACCATAGCGCACTCAAGACTTAGTCCCTTGCACATCCACCAAGGATTTAATGGCACCAGCCACCTCCCTACCATTCACAACTTTCCTACTACACTCTGCATCATCCGTTCCCTTTTCATCCAACATATATCCTAAATATTTAAACTCAGACACCTGTTCCAGCTGCTCACCATCTAACATAACTTCACACCGAGGACTATCCTCACTCACAACCATAACCTTGCTCTTATCTATGTTTACTTTCAAACCATTCCTTTTACACACCCTACCAAATCTCTCTACTATACTCTTAAACTCTCTTCAGATTCACACACAAAACCAGATCATCCGCATATAATAAGCAGGACACCCTCCTACTCACCTCCATTCTCCATCATTCTACACCATCTCCTGCACCCCCACCTCTAATTCTTTCATAAACCCCATCCATATACAAATTAAATAACAAAGGAGACATAACACATCCCTGCCTCACTCCACTATTAATATTAAACCAATCACTTTTTGACACCATTTATTCTTACACACGCTTCACTATCGTCATACATACTTTTGATTCCATTCAGAAGCTACCACCAAAACCAGGTATATACTAACACCTCACATAGAGTTCCCTTATTAATCCTATCATTTACGCTGTTGCAAATCCATAAAACCTAAATACAATTTATTCTTCTTCTCCCTCATTTTCTCAGTCATTTGTTTCAATGTAAAGATTTGATCCACACATCCTCTACCACTTCTAAATGCCCTGTTCTTCACCCCAATTAGATTCCTCAGTCACTCGAAGCACTCTTTCACCAAAATACCAGCATATATCTTCCCTACAACACTCAATAAACTAATTCCCCTATAATTCCTACAGTTCCCTTTATCTCCCTTACCCTTATATAAGGGTACTATTACTGCTCTCCTCCAATCTCTCGGAACTATACCCTCCATAAACGCTTTATTACACAACTTCCAAATCCAATCAATCACTATCTCGCCTCCGTTCTTGATCATTTCACCAGTAATTTCATCTATACCTGCAGATTACCATTGCCAACTTTCTCACTCTACCCATTACTTCCTCCTTACTAATGACCTCATCCCCAAAATACCTATTCCTTCTTGCACCATCAAACCCACACACGTTCACTATCACCTCTTCAATTACTATTAATATTTATACAGAATTCTACTACTCACTCTTAACATTCCTTTCCTCAGTCACCAAAGCACCATCCCTATTCTTTATTCTACCCAGGTTCCCCTTATTCTCATTCTTAACCTTTCCCGCTTCCTTCCAGAAGAGCTTCCTATTCCCTTGTAAGTCCCCATTCATCCTCCTTCCAAACTGTTCATTTACCTCTTTTTTCCTCCTACGTATGCACCTTTTAGCATTCCTTTTTTCCTCCTTATATAATTCCAAACATCTTTCTTATGAAACATCATTGGTTTAATACATTCAACCACGCTTTTTTTACTTCCACCACTCACTTGTTAACAGTCATTACCCTCCTACTTAGCACCATCCAATACTTCCTTTGCACTGCTAACAACTGCTTCCTTTATTTGCTCCCAGTTGTTCAGTATCAACTTGTTCACATTCGACTGATTTACTTGCGAGCTGTTCTTAGATACTATCCTTATTCCCTTGTTCACTTAACTTCTCTGAGCTCTTGATGTCTAGGCGCCATGGGCCTCCGTAATCACCTTCCTCTCCCATCCAACCCCCACTAATTTATTTTACATAGACAAATAATGATCATAATTCCCATTTCCTGAATCCCCTAACTGATTTTAAACATCCAACACATACTCAACATCTCCTTCTGCACCAACACAAAATATATATAATATATATATCATATATATATATATATATATTTAATATATATATATATATATATATATAATATAATATATAATATATAAATATATATTATATATATATATATATATATATATATTATATATATATTATATATATATATATATATACTTACTTCCTTACCCCTGACCCCTCAATTGGAGGGCCACACTGCCTCCAGAAAGCCGGCCGCATCCTTTGGGCGTTTCCACAGGTCTTCAACAGATGTGATAGAAAAGCAGTTCGGGGGGCGTCGAGAGCTGGGCAATTTAGAAGGAGGTTCTTTACTGTATCTGGGTGGTTATGGCATCTAGTACATGTGGGGGAAGTGACGTTATCTAGTTTAAATTTAAATTTATAATGTAATAGTTTTGGGTGGTGTCCTGATCTGCACCTAGCGAGATTAACTTGGTCTCTTCTGGATAGTGAGTTTTCAGCAGGAGAAATTTTTGGTGGTTGGGATTTTAAAATTTTGTTGTTAGGGCGATTTTGTAGCTGAATGCTAGTGAGATGGGTATGTATATGAGAGAGCCAAGTTTTGTTGGGGGAGGGGGGGGAATGATGTTATATATGTCATTATAGAGTTTGGAGGGTGAGGAGGGAGGGAGTTTTAATCTGTGACGGATGGGGTTGTTGAATATTTGGTGACAAGGGTGGGATGGGTTTAAGGTTTTCTGGTAAAATTGTGTTCCTACCATCTCTAAGTGGGAAGTGATAGGGAGAATTTTGGTTTCGTTCTGTAGATGGTGGATGGGGGTTGTTTTGGTACAACCAGTAATTATTCTAAGGGCGGTGTTTTAATTTTTTTTTAATTTTTTTTATGTTGGCTTTTGTTATTGCTGGGAACCATCCAGGGGAAGCATAGTTTAATGTTGTTCTGTGAAGTTGTTTGTTTATATGTGGTGATAAGTGTGTGTTTTCTGTCGCTAAAATCATGTTGGGAAAGTGTTCGGAGAGTGTTTAGTTTACGTATGGTGGAAGATGTAATTTGTTCCATATGTGGGGTGAATGTCAGATGTGTCTCATATGTAAGGCCTAAAATTTTTGGAGTTTTATTAAGTGGAAGGGGGGTGTTATTTAGAAGAGCTATAGGGTGTAGTGAGGATTGGGAACGGTCTGTGGTAAGCAGGGCTGCGGAGTCGTAAAATAAATTTTTTGACTCCGCGACTCCGACTCCTTAAATTCAAATTTGGATTTTCAACTCTGACTCCGACTTCACTTAAACAAAAATTTTAGACTCCGACTCCGACTCAACTTAAAAAAAAATTTTCGACTCCGACTCCACTCAAACAAAAAATTTCGACTCCGACTCCGACTCCAGCAGTAAAATTCAAAATTTCGAGTCTGCCTCAGCTTAGTGCTTACAGGTACAGTAAAACATTTTTTTGTTTCAGGGGATGATCCAATATTGGAGATTTTGGGACACCATTTTAGCCCCACCTAAAAATGGACATAAAATTCTTAATAAATTTCAGACAATTTTGTTGGGGAAGAAGCAAACCGCAGCTTTTTCTGACCTCTAAAACGTCATTTTCGAGTGTTTTTAGGTATCTGTAGTCATTGTTTTGGCATTTTCATTTTTTCAGAACCACTTTTTTTGACATTTTTTCGTATCAACTTCTACAATTATTATTCGAAATTACTTCAAACTTGAAATATGCATAGATGGGTCCATTGCGCACAAATGTCAAGAATTAGTTTTTTGGTTTTTTTAAAATTGTGCTCAGGATCTATTAAAAAAACAAAAAAAAACAAAAGTAGGTTGTTTTGAATTTCGACATTGCTGAGCACAATTTTCAAAAAATCAAAAAACTAATTCGTGACTTTTGTGCGTAATGGACCCATCTATGCATATTTCAAGTTTGAATTAATTTCAAAAAAATTGTAGAAGTTGATAAGAAAAAATGTCAAGAAAAATGGTTCTGAAAAAATGAAAATGCCAAAACAATGACTACAGACACCTAAAAAAAAAAACACGAAAATGATGTTTTAGAGATCAAAAAAAGCTGCGGTTTGCTCTTATCCCCATCAAAATTGTCTGAAAATTAAGAATTTTATGTCCATTTTTACATGGGGGCTAAAATGGGGTCCCAAAATCTCCAATATTGGATCATTCCCTTCAACTATTTTTTTTCGCTTGCTTTTG
>JABUQX010049058.1:0-2500 GCA_015478945.1 Trachelipus rathkii | reverse complement strand
ATATATATAATATATATATAATATATATATATTATATATATAATATATATATATAATATATAGTATATATATACCGGTATATATATATATAAACATATATTTATTTATTTTTTACATATATATATTATATATATATATATATATATATATATATATATATATATATATATATATATATATATATAGAGAAATAAAGTGTACAGGCCCCACTGCTTATTGGAATAGTGACACATAGGTTGGAAAACATCTCTAGGGACGACACCTATCTTTAAGAATCAAAAATTCATTCATGGGCTATTGAAATTTTACTCTGGAGTTTAATTTGTGATTAAAATCAAAACTGATCTGCTCGTGAAGTGGTAAGATTCAGCCAAAATTTTGTTCAGTATGTCAGGATATCCCAGACCAAAGAGTGGGAAAGTTTTACAAACTTCCTTTTGTTCTCAAGATTTTTATCCAGATCCTAGCTGAGTCCAATTATAAAAATGTAAAAAAAAAATAAAAATATTTTCATAAAAATCAGTAAATGGTGTTTTTCTCTAACAATTAATATGTTAACCAACGACCCAATATCTCAAGAAACTCTCCCAGCATTCTACAGCTTGTCCAATTTAAAGTAAAGTAAAATAAAATATTTAAAAATATTGAAGTATAAAAACATATTCACCACCATATCTAAATACTATAACTAAAACATGCCAACCCTACCACAAGCACTCAACAAAATAGCTGCTACTTATGCAGTTCAACCACAATTTTAAAAGAAAGCCACATTGACTGTCATAACATACTATGCTATCCCCATAAGGGTGTCCAACAAATAAGCAAAAACATGCAATATAAAGGCCTAAGGCGCGCACACAAATTTTTCTTTTTTTAAAAGTTCATATACAGGCATAGCCCTTTTCAAGGAGGGAAGCTTCTCTAGGTAGTTTCTACCTAAAATCCGGATGAGGATTTGAATCCAGGCCCTGTACATCTTATGTGTGTATAATATATTAATAATATATTAATAATATATATAATATATATAATATTAATATATATAATATATAATATTATATATATATTTAATATAATATATATATTATATATATATAATATATATATATATATATATATATATATAACTATTATATATTATATATATGATAGGAGTTGAGTCGGCCGACTCATACGAGAGGAGAGGCTGTCAAATCCTTCCCGCGTAGCAGTGGTTCTTATCTACCTGGCGAGAATTAAACTTGACCTTCTTACACGTGGTGGCGCATGGTTTGGGAAGCCGCCTTTAAGTTCATCCCATAATCCCCGTGTCACCTCTGAATAGGGATAAAGACGTTAACAGGTAGTTTTTTTTATATATATATATAATATATAATATATATATATATATATATATATATATAATATATATATATATATATTTATATATAATTATATATATATTATATATAAATATATATATATATATATATATATTATATATATATAAATTATAATAATATATATAATATATAATAATTGAAAATTTTCACTCAAAATAAATTTTCACTACAAGCATACATTATAAACAAAGGTTAATTATCTATAGTTGCTCACTGCTAATGCCAAGCTCTACAATGTTAATTAGCTTTTATGGAATTTAGATATTCACAGCATTTCTTAAACTGTTTATCTGACCTTATAAATATAATTAAGTCTTTAAAATTTTATGTTGCTATTAACTTATGAATCAGTTTATTTAATTAGAAAACAAAACTTACTCCCCAATACAATAGTCCTGTTCAATGCAATAGTCAACCAAAATTTCAACAACATCATCTCTATGAGCTTTTTCAAGTTGTTTATGTATTTCATAATTTCTCAAAACAATTTTTCCTTTTGAAGTCCTTCTTAAAATTTCTTTAACATCAAAATTCTGCAAAGTTCATTATTTATAAATTTTAATTATATAATATATAGTATATATATATATAATATTAATAGTATATATATATATATATATAATATATATATATATATATATATATAATATGAAATAATATATAATAATATATATATGTGTTAACTTCTCTTTGAATTGATGATGATGATGATGCCTCCGCTGCAGAAGAGCCATCAGTATCAAGACTATCATCAAGCTTTCTCTTCTCTGAAATATTTCTCTGTGGTTCATTATTTTGTAGTTTCCCAGGTTTTTCTAGATCAACCTCCTAGAATATAGACAATAACTACATCATCAAACTGTTGCTACCTTATTTATGATTTGCTTTTAAATTCCAATAATGATCTTGCAGATTAAACTATATATATAAATAATATATTAATATATAATATATATAAATATATAATTTATATTATATATTATATTATAGGATATATAATATATATATAAAATACTAGTTATAATAAATTATCAATATATAAATATAATATAATATAAGTATATATATTATTAAAAATTATATATAAATATATATAATATAAATATATATATATG
>JABUQX010049057.1:15000-31709 GCA_015478945.1 Trachelipus rathkii | reverse complement strand
CCTAATATATATATATATATGTATATATATATATATATAATATATATATAATATATATATAAATATATATTTATATAGTATAAATATTATAGTAATAATATATATAAATATATAATATATATATATATATATATATATTATATAATATATATATATATACTATATATATATATATAATATATATATAGATAAATATATATAATATATATAATATAATATATATATATATATATATATATATATATATATATATATATTATATATAATAATATATATATATATAAATATATATATATATAAATCATTTTAAACATATTTTCAAATCCATAAATTAGTTAATATATATATTATATTCTTTCCAGCGATTCCCTCACTCTGAAGTCACCAGTGTGAAGGCTCAATTTGGCCTTTATTATAGCTCTGTATACCTGCTATATACACCTGTAACACTACTCAAAAGGGTTCCCTGTATACCAAATTTTAACTATTATTTTTATTGTATAAGAAAAAACTCTTAACGATTCTTTTTGTGTGGCATTTTCAAATAATGTTGAATGGGCAAGCCGCGGAGGCTGACGCCCAGGGGAGTGCCGAGAACAAGGGATTTTCAAGGAGGGCAGTCAGTTAGATTCCCTTAGCACAAGAAGAGGGGTGTGTTAAAAGACCGGCACTGTCAAAACCGGAAAATTAGGTTTTAAATGAATAATATTTTTGTGTTAACCTTTTAGAAGTCTTGTTATAAACCGTGAATCAAGTGTTTAATTAATATGAACCCTAAATTACAGAAGAAAGGGTTATAAGGTCTAATTATATGATGATCGACTCATTATTATCTATTAAACAGACTATTGTGTTAACCAATTTCTTGATATGAATTATTAATCATTTTTAAACATTGACATTATTTTTACCCCATTTAATTTAATTCATCTTAGGAAATAAAGATAAGAAGTAACTCTTTTTATACCTCTGTGAACTAACTCATGACAGTTTAGTATAAGCTATATTAGTAGCTATGGGGGTAGATCGTAAGTGTAAAATATTGGTAAAATATCGATATTTTGGGGTATCGATACTGTATCGATTATTTGGCATACTGTTTCCTGAGTCAAATTTTGGCACCCCTTCGAAGAAGGGTTGCGCCAAACGGTTACGCAGCAACCGTCGTACGTGTTCCCCTTAGTATTGGCCCCCCTTTCGGGGGTTTCTGCCCCCCTTCTCGCTGCTTAGAGACATGAATATTTTGGTATCAATACGATATTTGTTGCGATTATTTTGCATTCCATAAAGAAGGTTCGTGAGGGATTAAGTCAGGGATTAAATTGAGCTCATGTAGTACCTGCTGACACGGTACCTGTTAGTAGGTACCTGTCCTTAACTTGAGTTCATATTTTAATTTCCATCCACAACCTCACAACCCACACACACACCACCTACCACACACACGCACACCTAGACACACACTCACCCTATACACACACATATACAAACAAGCACACACACACACACACACACACACACACACACACACCACACACACACACACACAACACACACCACACACACACACCCCCCCACACACACACACCCTGCCCTAGACACATACACCCACCCTATACACACACACACACACACACACACACACACACAACACCTGTCATCGATATATTGGTCCGCAATTACTTTCCTTCCAATATTTTAATTGATGGCTCACAATTTGATGGCTCAGATTGAAGGCTTAGATTTGATGGCTCAGATTTGGTTGCTCAGATTTGATGGCTCAGATTTGTTGATGGTTCAATACATTTTGATGGTCCAAAATATATTATTATATATATATAATATATATATATATATATTATATATATATATATATATATATATATATATATATTATATATATATTATATATATATATTATATATAATATATATATATATATATATATATAACATATATATATATATATATATATATATATATATATATATATTATATAATATATATATAATATATATATAGTGATATATATATATCAAATAACTATATATATATAGATTTATTGATGGTTCAATACATTTTGATGGTTCCCCATCACCGTAAGGAGTGTCCTATGAGATCCCCAGGAGTGTCAGATGAGTGTCAGATTAGTGCCAGATGAGTGCCAGATAGTGCCAGATAGTGCCAGGTGAGTGTCAACTGAGTGCCAAATGAGTGCCACATAGTGCCAACTGAGTTGCCATATAGTGCCACTTTTTTTCAAGCCTTTTCTAGCCTCCCCTTCTCATAGAATAGCCCTAATATTGGTGTCACCCCTAGGTTATAAGGTATGAGGAATCGAATGGTGTATATTATAAGTTGCAAGGATGCTTCCTAGTACAAGTTAGCCTTTTCTAGCCTACCCTGATCATAGAATAGCCCAAATATTGGTGCCTAACCATATGTTATAAGGTATGAGGAATCGATTGGTGTATATTATAAGTTGCTAGGATGCTTCCTTTTCTAGCCTTTTCTAGTCTTTTCTAGCCCGCCATATCCTACGTCATAGAATACCCCTAATAATGGTGTCTACCCCTATGTTATATGGTATCAGGATTCGATTGGTTGTGTCATTAAAAGTTGCATAGGATGCTTGCTTTCTAACCTACTTCTAGCACGACATAACTAACTTAATTCACCAGATTTATAGTAGATCACGTGAAGCCCAACGCGAGAGCGCCCGCAATATTACCGCGTAACCGTCGCGTTCGCCCGCAGGCGCAATATTACCGCGCGAAAGATAAATATTTCATAGTTGTGATATCAATGTAAACTATTCAAAGAATTTCTTTTCAAATATACTATGAGGCATCCATTTTTATTTCATACTTAAACCTTTTTTTTATATTAAAACATATACTTTACAGACCTTAAGGGGAGACTTTATCCTCAAAATCCATTTCTTCGAACCGATAAAAGAAAAATGTTTTTTGGATGAACAACTAATTTAATCTTTAAGTTTTCTGAAGGAAACCAAAAAAACCAAAACTGTTTCGTTTTTTTGTATGGGGGAGAGCGGGGAAAAATGTTTTTTCGGGGCTTTCACAAAAATAGGCAATAAAATCTTTAATATTCAAGATATTTCAATGCTTTTTTCACTAAAATACTCCTATTTTGTGTAGTAATAAATTTCATTTAGACACTTTATTTCAAATTTTATTTTCTAAATGTTTTTTTGGACAATCTGTGAAAAGTACTTTCAAAATTTTTGAAATAAAAACAATCAATCACTTGTGACACCACCTTACATCATACAAAAACATTTAAAATAAACGTCATTCTGTTAAGGATTTTATATGCAGAGTTGTTACCAAATTTTAAGAAAAAAAAACTGTTCGTTTTTTTTTTAATGAATTTTTTTGTGATCTAATGTAAGAAAAAAATGAAGTAGCTAGGAAAAACGCCCAAATAAACATATTGAAAAATATTATTTCTTTTCTCACGACCCGGCAAAAAAATTATTTATCTCCATATATATATATACTATATATATATATATAATATATATATAATATATATATATATATATATATATATAATATATATATATTAATATATATATAATACTATATATATATATATATATAGATATATATATATATATATATATATGAATATTATATATATATATATATAATATATATATACATAATAATATATATATATAATATATATATATATATATATATATATATATATATATTATATATATATTATATATATATTATATATATATATATTATATATATATAGTTCCAAGCACCCCTTCCATGGATTTAATAATTACCGAGGTTTCAAAGCAGTGAATCGAAGCAGAGATTTAGGAAAACGTTCCGAGATGCCTTCTTTTTCTGGGTAGGTGGATCGGACTAGTGGTTGAGCCTATCGTGCACATTGTTAACGGCGACCGCTGTTGTCGGATGGTTTGATCCTGGCGCGATGTGAAATGTTTATTCTCTTATTATTGGCAAATTTGGCACAACCAAGCATGCTGTTTGCCCATTCGGACGTTGCTTTACTTGGTGGGTTGCTCCTGTTAACCCAAGAACCACCCAAGTCAGAAGGCCATGTAGCCCCACGCAGGTGTCTTCCAACCAACCTTCCTGTCGATTTAAATAAGTACCAAGTTTCAAAGGCAGTGGTATCGGAGCAGAAGATTAGAAAACACTGTTCCGATATGCCTTCTTTTCTGGGAAGGCAGATATCGGACTAGTGGTAGAGCTTCCTGGACATTGTCTAACGGCGACGCTGTTGTCGATGGGTCGAGTCCTGGCGCGAGTGAAATTTTTCTTTGTCTTATTTTTGCAAATTTGTGTTGCAACAAGCATGTTGTGCCCATTTCGGCGTTCTTTGACTTTGATTGGTTGCTCTTGTTACCCAGGAAAACCCAAGCAGAATGCCATGTAGCCCCAGCAAGGTGTTCCAACCACCCTCCTGTCCATTTAAATAAGTACTGAGTTTCAAAACAATGATTTCGAAGCAATATATAGAAAATTGTTCCGAGATGCCATCTTTTCTGGGAAGGTGGATCGGACAAGTGACAGCAGCTTCCTGTTACATTGTTAACGGCGACAGCCTGGTTGTCGATGGTCGAATCTGGCGCGAGTGAAATTTTATATTTCGTTCTTATTATTGCAAATTTTGCCCGCAACCAAGCATTTGTGCTCATTTCGGCGTTTCCTTGCGCTTTGGTTGCGTTGCTCCTGTAACCCAGGAGCACCCAAGCAGAATGCCATGTAGCCCACAGCAGGTGTTCAACACCGTCCTGTCGATTTAAAAAGTACTTAGTTTCAAAGCATGATATCGGCAGCAGTTAAATTTAGCAAACTGTTCCGATATGTCTTCTTTTTCTGGAAAGG
Organism: Trachelipus rathkii; assembly: GCA_015478945.1. Taxonomy (NCBI): domain Eukaryota; kingdom Metazoa; phylum Arthropoda; class Malacostraca; order Isopoda; family Trachelipodidae; genus Trachelipus; species Trachelipus rathkii. Next base: position 26,811 of record JABUQX010049057.1, on the reverse strand, counting down.
CGGATCGGACTAGTGGTAGAGCTTCCTTACATTGTCTAACGGCGGCGCTGTTGTCGATTGGTTCAAGTCTGGCGGAGAGTTGAATTTTTTCTCGTCTATTATTGAAATTTGTCGCAACAAGCATGTTGTGCCCATTTCGGCGTTCCTTGACTTTGGTTGGTTGCTCCTGTAACCCAAGAGCATCCAAGCAGAAGGCCATGTAGCCAAGGAGTGTTCCAACACACCCTCCTGCACTCGATTAAATAAGCACCCAGTTTCAAAAGCAAGTGATATCGACCAGCATAGATTGGAAAAATCTGTTCCGAGATGCTTTCTTTTCTGGGAAGGCGGATATTAAATAAATAACTAAATCTTCATTTTCTTATAAAAAAAAAAAATTATAAAACCATATTCAGAGAATCTATAAAGAACTATTTTCTAAATTGTTAAAATTCGTGACATCACCTTATTAGCATTATGCTATCCTTATTAGCATTTGAAATTGTGCTTTTCCACGTGGTATGGCTTGAGAGGTATGAAGTATGATTCATCTATGACGTTGAGGATATTTATTGGCTATTTCAAAAATATTTCCCCTCTCTCCTCCCTGAATATATTTTATTTTATAGACTATATATATATATATATATATATATATATATACTATATATATATTATATATATATATAAATATATATATATATATATATATATGGCATTATATATATATATATATTAATAATAAATAATTATATATATATATATATATATATATATATTATATATTATAATATATATATAATATATATATTATAATAATACATATATAATTATATCATAAATAATATATAATATATATATATATATATTCCCACGGCAACATAAACAATTATTTATTCAGACTGCGGCTCCGGCTAAGGGTTTCTTACATTTGAAAATGATGAGCACTTCTTTTTGGTAATATATTTCAGCCTAAAAAAAATATTTCTTGAAAAAAATTTTATACCCAAAAAATCTAGCTCCGGCTCCGGGTCCGGCTCCGGCTCCGGCTCTGGTCCGACTAAAGTTTCTGCACTATTTTAAAATTGTTCAGCACGTCTTCTGGTAATAATTTTTTCAAATTAAAAAATATTTTTCGAAAAAATTTCATACTCGGCTCCCGCTCCGACTCCGGATCCGGATCCGACTAAGGAATTTGCACTATTTGAAAAATTATTCAGCACGTCTTCTGACAATATATTTTTTTCCTAAAAAGTATTTAATGAAAGAAATTCATAACCCAGGATCCGGCTTCCTGGGCTCCAACTTCGGCTTCGGCTTCGGCTCCGGCTAAGGATTCTAACTTATTTGTAAATAATATTCAGGCACGTCTTCTGGAATAAATTTTTCACCTAAAAATATTTATTGAAAAAATTTCATACCTAGGATCCGGTTCCGACTCCGGCTTCCAGATCCGGGCCTCCGGATCCAACTAAGGTTTCTGTATATTTGAAAATTTGTTCAGTAAGTCTTTTGACAATATATTTTTCACCTAAAATATATATTATTTGAAAAAAAGTTCAGTACCCAGGATCCGGATCCGGCTCCAACTTCGACTTTGGCTTCGGCTCCGGATCCGACTAAGGTTTCTGCACTATTTAAAAATTGTTCAGCACGTCTCCTGGCAATAAATTTTTTACCTAAAAAAATATTTTTCGAAAAAATTTCATACCCAGGATCCGACTTCGGCTTCGGCTCCGGATCCGACTAAGGTTTCTGCACTATTTGAAAATTGTTCGGCACGTCTTCTGACAATAAATTTTTCACCAAAAAAAAATTTCCCGAAAAAAATTCATACCCAGGATCAGGCTCCGGATACGACTCCGGATCCGACTAATGTTTCTACACTATTTGAAAATTGTTCAGCACGTCTTCTTCTATTAAATTTTTCACCTAAAAAATATTTCTTGAAAAAATTCATACCCTAGATCCGGATTCGGATCCGGCTTCGACTTCGACTTCGGCTCCGGATACGACTAAGGTTTCTGCACTATTTGAAAATTGTTCGGCACGTCTTCTGACAATAAATTTTTCACCCAAAAAATATTTCCCAAAAAAAATTCATACCCAGGATCAGGCTCCGGATCCGGCTCCAGATACGGCTCCGGATCCGGCTCCGGATACGGCTCCGGATCCGACTAATGTTTCTAGGCTATTTGAACATTGTTCAGCACGTCTTCTTGAAATAAATTTTTCACCTCAAAAAATATTTTCTGAAGAAAATTCATACCCAGGATCCGGATCCGGATCCGGCTCCGGCTCCGACTTCAGCTTCGGCTCCGGATTCGACTAAGGTTTCTGCACTATTTGAAAAATGTTCGGCACGTCTTCTGACAAGAAATTTTTCACCAAAAAAATATTTACCGAAAAAAATTCATACCCAGGATCCGGCTCCGGATACGGCTCCGGATACGACTTTGGCTTCCGCTCCGGATCCGACTAATGTTTCTACACTATTTGAACATTGCTCAGCACGTCTTCTTGAAATAAATTTTTCACCTAAAAAAATATTTTCTGAAGAAAATTCATACCCAGGTCCGGATCCGGATCCGGATCCAGATCTGGATCCGGATCCGGATCCGGCTAATGGTTCTGCACTATTTGAAAAATTTTCGGCACGTCTTCTGACAATAAATTAAAAAAATATTTCCCGAAAAAAATTCATACCCAGGATCCGGCTCCGGATACGGCTCCGGATACGACTTCGGCTCCGGATCCGACTAATGTTTCTTTAGACTATTGACATTGTTCAGGACTTTTTTTTGAAAAAAAATTTTCCACCTCAAAAAATATTTTCTGAAGAAAATTCATACCCAGGATCCGGATCCGAATCCAGATCCGGCTCCGGATTCGGACTAAGGTTTTCTGCACTATTGGAAAATGGTCGGCACGTCTTCTGACAATAAATTTGTCACAAAAAAATATTTCCCGGAAAAAAATTCATACCCAGGATCCGGCATCCGGATACGGCTCCTGGATACGACTTTCGGCGTCGGCTCCGATCCGAACTAGTGCATTTCTACACTATTTGAACATTGCTCAGCACGGTCTTCTTGAAATAAATTTTGCACCTAAAAAAATATTTTCTGAGAAAATTCATTACCAGGATTCCGGATCTGGATCTGGCTCTGGCTCCGGACTTCAGCTTTCGTTTCCGGATCCGGGACTAAGGTTTCTGCCCACTATTTGAAAATTTCAGCACGGTCTTCTGACAATACATTTTTCACCCAAAAAAATATTTCCCGAAAAAAAATTCATAAGCCAGGATCAGGCTCCAGATCCGGTTCCGGCTCCGGCTCGGCTCCGGATCTGACTAATGCTTCTAGACTATTGAACATTGCTTCAGCACGTTCTTCTTAACAAGTTTTCAATGCTGATGAAACTGGGCTTTTCTGAAGAAAAAAAATTCAACCCAGGAGTCCGGATCGCGATCCCGATCTCGGGCTCCGACTTCAGCTTCGGCTCCGGAATTTCGACTAAGGTTCTGCACTATTTGAAAATTGTTTGGCACGCCTTCTGACAAAGTTTTTCACCAAAAAAAATATTTCCAGAAAAAAATTAATACCCAGGAATCTGGCTCCGGCATACGGCTCCGCGACACGAACTTTGGCCTCAGGCTCCGGAATCCGACTAGGTTTCCTACCCACTATTTGAACATTGCTCAGCACGTCTTCTTGAAATAGAATTTGTCACCTAAAAAAATATTTTCTGAAGGAAAATTCATACCCCAGGATCCGGATCCGGATCCGGATCCGGCTCTGACTATCTGCTCGGCTCCGGATCCGGCTAGGTTTCCTGCATATTTGAAAATGTTCGAGGCACGTCTTCTGACAATGAAATTTTTCACAAAAAAAATATTTTCCCGAAAACAAATTCATACCAAGGCATCGGCTCCGAATCCGGTTTGAACTTCGGTTTCTGCTCGGATCCGACAGGTAATCTCTGCACTACATTGATAATTGATTTCAGCACGTCTATCTGGCAATTAAATTTTCACCTAAACAAATAAATCATTTTTTTGAAAAAATTTTCATACTCTGAGCTCCGGCTCCCGGCTCCGGGGCTACGGCTCCGGCTCCGAACACCGGCTCTGCGCTTACGATCGAACTCCGCTCCCGGATCCGATGTCCGGAATCACCGACTAAAGATCCTCCCTGCACATATTTGAACATTGTTATTTGTCTTCTTGTAATAAATTTTTCTTCTAAAAAATATTTCTTGAAAAAAAAAAATTAATACCAGGACCCATCTCCGAGGCACCGCCACCAGCACCAGCTACTCGGCTCCGGCCTCCGGTCCGGCTATCGATTTCATTTATTATGACTGAACGATTAAAATTCCGAAAATTGGGTGGCGAGTTGAGATATGAAAAAAAAAATAAGAAAAATTTTTATAATTATAAATAAAACTTTTTTTTTACCTCTAAGCCAACCTGGAATTACAATTTTGACTGGAATTGAAATTTTTTAGTTCGACACCTCTCTAAATAAATTTCTGTATCTAAAAAACCATTTAGAATTTTTAAAAAAATAATTACACCATGATGTTCAGGAGGAATTTTTCTAATAATCTAGATAATAAAAAAAAATGTGAAAATTTTGATTTTGACTTCAAAAAAGTAGAGGGTCCGAGGATAAAGTCTCCCCTTAAACTAAAAAGTTGGCATTTCAATTTGGTGAACCTTGAAATTTAAAAATGACCACGAAAAGTATTTTTGGAAACACCAAACATATTTTTAATTTTTCAAAAGGTCGCGCAATTAGGTCGCGTGGAAATTTTTCGATTCGTGACTGAAACTGCGCAAATGGACCACTTTTTCGGTATTTTTGCAGTTGCGCAAGTACCCATCACTACTTAATACTATTACTTTTAGAATCTCATTCACTTTTTTCAGATCATCAGTTTGGCTTTTGAGGTTCGAGGTCAGCTAATCTAGTGACATACTTTCATTTGACAATTAATTTTTGTTTTCAATTTAATTTTTTCTTTTTAAATTATTTTCAAATTTTTATATTTTTTTATTTATTTTATTTTTATTTTGTTAAAAAATTAATTTTTACTAAATTTTGATAGTTTTCAGGTTTATAACGTAAAGAATTTGGCGTTTTTACATACCCCGTAAAGCAGTAACAGTCAGTAAACAGTATCAAAACCCCACTCCTACCTCCCCATGGCCTCCATCGATTTTGATCTATTGATTCTAATATTTCAAGTCACTTTCGAGTATCATTTTGGATACACGAAATAAAAAAAAACAAGTTTTTAGACACTGGACCAACGAAATAACTTCTGCTAACGTAAACAAAATTTTCAACATAATAAAGCTGACATAGCATCATCTGAGCTAAGAATATAATCCACAATCGACAAACCTAACACACCTTTAAGCAAGAATAAACTGCTAACATTACAAAGTTCCAATATTAACACAGTAAAAGTACCACAACGGCATACAAAAACGCTAACTTATTCACCACCTTGTCAAGCATATCTCTAACATAACAATGTTTATTTTTTACATTAACAAGGTGATATTTAACAAAAAAAATTTACCAAACATTGTCTAATTATTACACAGAGCAGCGAAATGTAATGCCTAACGAACAAAGTTTTTCAGCATTAATAAACATAGCATCACCCTGAACTAAGAATATAACGTCAACGACAAACCTAACATAACTTAAGCACGAAACTGCTAACATTACAAAGTTCCATACTTAACAACAGTAAAGTAACTAACAATACATACAATAACGTAACCTATTCACACTTTGTCAAGCCTATTCTCTAACAATCAATGTTAATTTTACATTAATAGTAATATTAAAAAAGGTTTCCATAACTTACTAACTAAAATATACCTAAAGGGTAAACTAAACATAGTAAGTTTTATCCTCTTATAAAGCTATACTACGAACATAGCAATACTTTACACTACAACAACCAGACCAATAAACAGTATCATTAACAACTTAACCAATAAAGCGACCATAGGAAGGAAAGTAAAACAAGTTTTCATTTTTAATAACATTAATATTCATCTGAAAAGAGCGTTATAATAAATGATAAAAACATATAAATACATAAAAACATAAAAAGTTTATTTTAAGATATATTAATTCATGCTAAATCATGGGATATAGGAATTTCAACATAAACTGGGTAACGTTCTATAATATCTCTCCGAGATTCACACCCCTTTGAAAGGAAATGTAGGATAATGCGTTCCACTGCACTAAAAACCATTTTTCTCTGCATATTTTTGGTTCAACGCCTCATTATCTCGTTCCAGAGAGAAGTAAACTCATCCATGCTGATATTATTAGCACACTCCTGTATACCGCATTATAAGGAAGGACCACATGTTTTCGGTGTAAATATCATAGATTACACCATGAGCTATAGGTATTAAGTCCTCAAGACTTCACCAACATCCGTGGCTTAAATTCTAACTCTGCTTTCGTTGAATACCACCTCTCTAACTCTAACCTAATCATTTGCTTCTTGTCTGAGACTCAGATAGCTAGAAATTTCATCTCTAACCGTTTAATGTACCAACTATAACTTATTATTTCTAATTTCCGTCTTAAAGGGTGGAGTATGTGCCTATGTAACACATTAACACTCCTGTAACAGTCTCGTGAATCTCGAATCTCCTAATTTGATGTTCTGTGGCTTAAATCTTTCTTCCTTCTACTACAATAATCTTGTGCTTCTGCTACTGTTCTCCTAACAGAACAGATTTTCACGCCTTTTTTGCATATCTTACTACTTCTCCACGAGACTGTTTATCTTCTCATCCAATACTGAGGTCCTCTATTTAGGGGATTTCAATGTACACAGCACTGATGGTTGGGGTCTCTCATACTGATTTTAGGTGGGGGGGAGGCCGAATCATTCACATCTCACTTCTCTGGAGCAACTTAATTAAAGAATCCAACACATCTCCGGGATCGTCCCGAACCAATTCTTGAACATATGACCTAGTTTCACCACTAGTCTTTTCTCTTATAAATACACCTCCTTTGCTCGGCTATTGGTAAAATCTGACACAACCTTAATAGTCTCATTAATTTTAATACTTTCTCTCCAACAGCTCCATCCTGCCCTTGCGTTCTTTCTGGCACTTTGATCGAGCCGGATTGGGGGCTTTGGCGCTGCTTTTTTTCTTTCACGCTCACTAAATGGAATGACTGCTTTTCCTCTGGTGACGCTTCGGCTTCTGCTGACAAGGAGGAGCTGTAATCGTTGATGGGATGAGGCCAGGTTCATTCCTTCTTCGACAATCTTTCTCTCCTCATAATCCAGGTTCGATCGTAATTTGCTCTCGGCCATTCAGGCTAGAGACATGCGTGATTATCGGGGGTGGAAAAATTCTCGTCTCCTATCAACTCTCGCTAATTTTTCATTCAGATTAGAAATCGTTGCAGGGATATCTTCAACGAGGCAAAGCGGGCATTTCAATCAAACGAAAGTGGCTAACCTCCTTGGTTCTCCTACTGACAATTTTTTCTGGCCTCCCAAAAACATCTTCAACAACTTCTGTAAATCTACCTTTCCTCCTCTATTCGATCTGATTGGCTTTCGTTGCTAACCTTCCAACTGAAAAGGCCAATCTTTCGGCCTCCTATTTTCCTCTAACTCAAACTGGACGTAGTTCTGGGCTTCCCCTTCTCCTCCCTTCTTTCCTCAGGCTGCTCCTATGCCTTTGCCTGATGATTAACATTTGAATAGGGTGCATGGGCTCCTGAAATCTATGAACATTAGGAAGGCGGGTGCCGGATGGCATTCCTCCCCGTGTTTGAGGGAGTGTGCTTCCGTGCTAGCCCCTCCTCTCGTTCAACTTTATTCTCTATGTCTCAATACTGAGCACTTTCCTACAGCCGTTGGAAGCGTGCATATGTCCAACCTTTCGAAAAAAGGAAGTTCGCTCTGATGATCCTCTAACCTATACGCCCCTATAGCTCTAACCTACTATCTACTAAGATCTTCGAAACCCTTCCTCAACTCTCATTCTTAGACCATCTTGAATCTCATTCCCTTCTTTTCGATCGCGCCAGTACGGCTTTCGCGCTCGAGGTCTACTGGTGATATACTTTCCTATCTAACCAGATTTATGGTTTTCCACCCTTAGGAATTACGGGGAGAAACTTGCGTGGTGCCGCTTGACATATCCAAAGCATTTGACCGGGTATGCACGCGTCACTGCTCTCCAGACTCCCCACTTGGATTTCCTCCTTCCCTTTGCTTACTTATGTCTAGCTTTCTTTCAAATCGCTCAACATTCTCGGCTGTTGTTGATGGGGCGGACTTCTTCTTTTCTGTCAATAGTCGGTGTTCCTCAGAGGTTCTGTCTTATCTCCTACTATATTCTTGCTTTTCATTAATGACCTTACTCGTCTGCATCATCTAACCTCTATCACTCATATGCCCGATGACTCGACCCTTCACTCTTCAACTCAATTTCAATTCTGCTCCTTCTTTACTTCTAGAATTGCCTTCGTCTAAATCTTTCCGATTCCATTCTCTCTGATCTGAATAGAATTTCCGGGTTGGGGTCGTCTCAACCTGTGAAATTTAATTCTTAAAAACCCAACTTCTACCAATCTCCCTCTCTAAAACACTTCTAACTTTCCTATCATCTTTCGACGGTTCTTTCGTCTCTCCTGTTGGCAATATAAACATCCTTGCCTTAACATAAACAAAAAAATGTCTTGGAAAACCTCACATCACAACGGTTGCTAGGGGCGGCCTCAAAGAACAGGAAGTTCTGTTTAGACTGCGAGACTTTTTTCCACTTCACAGTTACCCATTTATATCAGGGTCTCATCCGCAATTGGTATGGAGTACCTGTCTCATATCTGGCGGGCTGCAAGGTTTCCACCTCGTCTTTTGGGATAGGGTCGAGTCAAAGGCTAAAAGACTTTTAAATCTTCTGTACTTTCTAGTTCACTTGACCCCTATCTTTGCGGCGCGATGTTGGTGCTTTATCTCTTTTCAATACCGCAGCGCAGGTGCTCGAGGGAACTTTCCACTCGCGTGCCACCTCCTTTAAGATGCCTCGTGCACAAGGGGTGCTGTGTTGGCACATGAGTTTTGTGTTGATGTTGGCAACTCCAGACTAGTTTGCTGCTGCGCCTCCTTCTTTCCTGCCACCTCTGTTCTGTGGAATTCTCTTCCAATCTTCTGTGTTCCTACTCAATTTAATCTCCCTCACTTTTAAAGCCCGCGTCTGTGCCTCATCTGGCGTAATTTGCGTTAAGACATGAAATATTGTTGAGTGTAAACCCTCCTTGAATAGAGCTTTGCCCGTGAGCGGTGGTGAAACTGTAAAAAAAAAAAAAAAAAAGTATGCTCAACATCGTTAAGATGCGAAGTTAATTCATTTTTTATTTTAAGCAATGCTGTAATATTTTCAGATGTTCGAACTGTGAAACCTATACACGTACGCCAGAAGGTCGCGCCATCGACGGGTCTCCAATAGTTGCGTTCATCACAAGGCTTTTAATATTGTCACACGACGAGAACACCACATCTATTCTATTAGAACCTCTCACCGTTGTCTCCCCAGTTAGATATTTCACTGCTCGTCGATACATCAGATGACAACACAAACTTATCCTCTACCCATGCTGCTGCGATAATCAAATAATCTTGATGAATTCTTTCAACACAAATGAATAAGGGTCTATTATTTTGAACCTCGGCGCAGGAATACTATCGATGTTCGTCTCCATTCGGTTTACAATAAATATAATGAACACAAACGTTGGGAATAACGTAACTCCTCGTGAAGATTTCAACAACAAGCGTAGAGATGCGGGGAGATGTCCATCGTACGAAGCCAGCAAAAAAATGTCCTACTGAAGAAAATAGAGTGTATAAATAATCCTTAAAGGTAATGGAGATTCTTTCTTCCAACCAATCAGAAGAAAGTAAACGGAAGATACGAAACGCAAACGAACCATATCAGTTCCAAAGTGCAATTATAAACTCGCTAGACAACAACAAGACAACGATAACAATAACATGTTTACTAGGGTAATATATGTATAACAAAGGAGACCTATACAGCCAAATTGATAATGTGAAACGAGCTTAGACAAAACAAAAAAGGTAATAATAATAATAATATAATAAATAATAATCATAATAAATAGTATAATAATAATAAATAATATAAAATGATAATTAAAAATATAATAATAATAAATAATAATAATATAATAATAATAATAATAATAATTAATAATAATAATAATAATAATATATTATAATAATAATAATATAATATATAATAATAATAATAATAATAATAATAAAATAATAATATAATAATAATAATAATAATAAAATAATACTAATAATAGAAATATTAATATATATTATATAATAATATATATAATATATTATATATATATATAAATATATTTATTATATATATATTATATATATATATATATATATTATCAATGTTTCATCACATACATAATAGTTTTTACGATGGCATAAGATCTAAAAAACGCTTAATCTTTTACACAAAAAACAAGCCATTTTTCGTCGTTACCTAAAAAATTTTTCACTCCTCGATACCATCACGAGTACATATGTTAAAAGTTCACGTTCATTCAGACACTAAAATTTGTTTACTTGATAGATAGCTTGGTAAATACTTTCGGACCAATTGTTTTTTAAGTAGATAGACGAATTTCTATACACTATGAATTTAAGAAGCGTTCAAATGCAATAGTTTCAAGAATCATCAAAACAACAGCGTTTCCTTGAAGGCGTAATTTCTGGTATACACAATGTAATGTGCAACAAGTTACATAATTAGACACGCAATTTCCGATTCTTAATGTTTTGCGTTATTACCCCCTACAAACCTCCGACAGATATTTTGGCTGTTTTAATCCAAAATATAGAATTCTACGAGCCGTAGTTTAACATACGCCTTTTCATTACCATCTTCCATACTCGAACTTCCATTCGGTGTGAAATTATATAGCCTTAGAAAAAGAGATAGTAAGGTGGCTGACTTTATGACACCCTCTTCTGCTAATAATCGTTTTCGGCGAGTCTACTAAAACTTCGGTAGAGTTAGAGTACTCATTAACCCATTCTGCAGCTTGGTGACATATACAGAGTAGTTCATCTGTACTCATAAAAATACGCTTGTTACTGGAGTATACAGATTGATTAATACACGTGAAAAAATCAGAACCATCGGGGTTTCTTTTATATAAGATTGAAACCCCACCACCCTGGACTTTGATTACGCCATTGTAATAACTGTCTTGTATAAGGTATGAATCCCTGTTAAGACGCAAACTAGGTGCACACTTAGTGAAAATAGAACACTTTTTAAACGGAACACAACCTCCTAATGCTTTCAAGTCCACAACGATTATGACGTTAAAACAAGCATCATGAGAAAAGATATTATAAAATTAAGGTTACAAACACAAGCCTAACAGGGAGGGTTAAACTGTTTTTACAGTTGTGCATTCACTTTTAGGCCTTACTCGCCGTTCGTTTTATGTTTGTGTTTGTATTTCGTGTTTCATTCATGCTATTACCCTGGCAACTAATAAATGCTAATTGGAACTAAAACAAACACTCTAACTTACGAATAAACAGCTTATTACAAAGTTTGCTCATCTAAGGTAAGTAACACATCATCCATCAAAAATTAACCTACCCTTTGAAACATTTACGCAATACTTTCGAAGCGTTAGGCTTACCCTGAATACTTATCATTAGGGTTACCTTCATCTTAATACAAAAGCTCTC
>JABUQX010049057.1:0-10000 GCA_015478945.1 Trachelipus rathkii | reverse complement strand
AGTTGGCTTGCAAGTATTATTATGTACCTTAGGCCTGTTCAAATAAATCACCTTGGATGGGCCTTATATTTCAAAGTAAAGCTTAGGTTGGCCTATTTATAATATAGCTACCAATACTATTGCTGGGAAAAATTAATTTCCCATATATATTATATAATAATTATATTAATCTAATTATTATATATATTTATATATATATATATATAGATATCCTCCTAGATTCATATTTAATACAGATCTATTATATATTCGAATAAAAATAGTATATAATATATAATATTAATAAATATTTCTGAAAATATATTAATATATATATATATATATATATAATATAATATAATATATATTTATAATATTAATTCTATATATATATTATATTAAATACTTTTAATATATATTATATATATATTGTGATATAGTGTAGTGCTGCTCACTCAACGTTAGATAGTAACTCTATTATAGGAGGCGAAACTACTATAAGAAGAAAGAATGAGTTCGAACAGTATGGTGATTTAAGTTTGAACATTATATTGGTATTCAAAAGAAATTATTGGAAGCATTAATTCTACATTGTCGACTAGTCTATTCGGTAATTAATGAATTTTATACTTTTTATATTGCGAAAAAGTGTCTTTTCATATTCTGCTGCAAAATAAACTTCTGCTCACGACTCAGTAAAAACAATCCGCCCTTTTTCTCGATAGACTCGATTATTATTCTATTTATAAATTTTTGCTTCAAGAGCTGAAAAGGAGGTCATGTGTGACAAGATTATGTGTTAGGGACTCCTGTAATCCTCCAGATGTACACATGCAGTAGATTTTAGTTTTTTGCTTAAATAATGGACTCATCTTCGTATTTTGAAGAAAACATCAATCTCATTATAATTTCGATTTTCATTATTAATTCGCAGATTAGACTATTAACATTATATATCTCATGTCTATTAATTATTTTGCTCATCTTCTTGTCTAGTCTTATTTTTACTATATCGTTTTATATTTATTTCTACAAAATTGTATATATTCTTCATATATTCCTGCTATTATTCTGATGCAAATATTATTTATTATATGCCCTTATATTATTAAGAATAATATTTATTGGCTAAATCTATATAAATTTTTCCTTCTTTTTTTATATCTTTTTCTCATCATATTCAGTGGAAACTATGTAGCGACGTTCATCTTTTGACTAATAAATTTATATATAAATTCTATATATGTTCCTCCCTCTCTCCAGTACTTCACGGATTTTCACCTATGGCAACTCCTTCTCTCTTCCAGCTTCGATCTCTCGTGTTGGGGCTAATATATATACTGTTGTTCTTGGCATGATATGAGTATAATTGGATTCTGTCGTTACAACTACAAACAACATATTTTTTTTATAAATTTTTCTACGTATACTTTTTCAATCATTTATTCTTTATCAAAATATTTTCTATTTCAATTTCATATTTACATTTGTGTTTTACTGATATTAATAAGTTTACTTTTTTAACGCTGTAACTTTATTTAAATATAAAAAACATATAATATAATATAATATAATTTTTTTTCTCTTTTGTAATATAAATTTTTCTTGAAAATTTTTTTCTTTATATGATTTTTTATTCTAAATACTTTCATTATTATATAATATTATATAATTATCCGAATTTTATTATTTTTTAATTTGTATATTATTAATTATTAGATTTAAATTAATGATATTATTATATATATTATCTATATATTATTATTATATATTTATTTATTAAATTATATTATATATTATATATTATATTATTATCATTATTATCTATATTATAAATTTATATATTTTATATACTATATAATATAATTTAATTATAATTATATATTTAATATTATTTATATTATATATTTAATTTAATATATATCTATTTTATAATTATTATTATATTATTAATATAACTTATATTTATTATAATAATTATTATTATATTAAGTATATGAGCTTATTTTAATTTTTATATTTATTTTTAATCATTTATAAATCGGTCTGCATATTATTATTTTGTACTATATTCGATTTATGAATAAACATCTGAATAATAAGTAATATGATATTTTATTATTATAGTTTTGATATTTATCTAAAAGTATGAGAAAATGATTTTGAATGTATATCATATATTCATTTATATTTTTATATTTTGCTAAGCTTATACTTATGTTGCCACTGATTTTATATTATATATATTATATATATATATTATAATATATTGTTCTGTTGCTACAAATAATACATTAATAATACGTAATTAATACAACAACCACACGGGTAGTTAGTGATATATAATATATATATAGTATATATATTTATAGTGTGATCTCTAGTGATCAACCCTAGTTTTCATAGTGAAGGGTTGTATATATTTTAATAAGATGATTATAGTATATGATGATTAATCAAGATTTATATTACGTTTAATTGGATTTAGACTTTTTAGATAATTTATATTAACTAGATAATTATTTTTTATATGCTATATAATGTAAGTGATTATATTGATTTTATTTTATGACTAGAATAATTTATATATATATAAGTAATATTCACAACTATAATAAATATATATTTAATCTATATTTTTTTTCATTAAGTGTGTATGAGTACAAATATATATTATATTAAAGGAACTGAATTGTTGATTTATCGAAACCTAATCTATTTATATTGTTGACGTGTCAATGTTCAGTAAACAAGTTTTCTTAAAGTACCCTATGGTTATGATAAATAAGTTTCGTGGAAAATTAAAAATTATATTCATATAAATTAATATATAAAGATTTATTTTAGACATGTATTGTCTTTAATGTTTTAGGTTTAAAAGGCGTTAAATAAGTTTATAATAACTAATTATATATACTATCGCAAATAATAACAGACTAATAGTATTAAGAATAAGTTAAATAACTAATTTTACATTTAAGATTTATTTTTGAACCCTGGCTTAGATGATAATATTTGTATATAATATTTAGCTTAGGTTAGCATATATTTTATGGGTAAATAATGTATATAATATATCTAATATTAATAATAGATAGATATTTAACATAACTTCAACGAGTCCAATATTCATTTTATTAACTTATTCTATTTGCTCTGGGAGTCTGGCTTTTCAAGTATTCTTATGTTCCTTATGCGCCTACCTAGAATATTTCATATATTATGTCACGTTGGAGTGCCTTTATATTTCCCAATAGTTAAGCTCTAGGCTTGGTTGCCTAGATTTTAAATAATTTTAACTCTTATGTTGCTGCAACTCAAAAATAATCATATTTAATTGTGCCTTCCTAATTCATTATTTCCATATTATATCTCTTTTATTATATACTATATACACTTTATATATATTTTATGTTATACTATATATTGTACATTTAAAATGATTTTACTTGAAAATAAATTAAAAAGATTATATAAATAAAAATACAAAGTAAATATACATATTTTAATATTTTATAATAGTTATATAATATATTTTTAATTTTCAAAATAATATAATTTCTTATTTTATTATTTTTTTATTATAATCAAAATTTTTTACAAAGATCATATATATATTTGTTAGTCATTTTTTTTAACAATGTTTAAAATCCACATTAGCTCAAAATAAAAATATTAATAATTAATTAATAAAATAATAGTTCGTTTTTTCTCTTTTTAGACTTTTTTTAAGAGACTTATAAGGAGAGACTTGTATCTCAGAAACCCACAAATCTCTACTTTTATTGAGAGTCGTCCAATATCAAAATTTTCATTTTTTTTATGTAGTTAGGTTAAATATATATCTAGAATTTGTCCTATGAGGATTATTAGATTCCATCGTTAGGCTGAAACACCTCATGTAATTTTTGTAAATGTTTTGCTAATTTATTTTTTTTAAATTTTCTAATATAAATCGAGTCTTTTTATAACGTATCTGCCTCGACAGTTAATAATCTTATCACGCGATTTTTGTGTTCTGGACACTATAAAAATTATTATCCTTAACATAGTCAATAAAAATAACCTTTCTCTAATATCTTAGCTTCGCAGAGAGCGTGAGAAACACTCAGCGAAAAAAATAAATTAATGTTGAAGGTTATACAATATTTGATAGATACAATATACTAGTGTTTTTTCTATCCCTCCTCCTCTCCATATTTCTCAAAACCTATAACACACCTCATCTAGCTAGCTCTGAAGTGATCTATTATCTGCAGTCAAATTATATATAATGTGATATATTCTATGCCATTGGAAGTCTCTCATGATTCACTCGTGAGGCCGACTACTCTAGGTCTCCTAAGCACGCTCTCAAAGATATCGTTGTCGTCGAGCGTGGATTTGGGCTCCTCTGTAGTGTACCGTCTGGCTCGAGATCGCTCTCATGTGTATCATTTGACCTAATGATGCCCTGATGAGTCTCTTAGATTGTCTCGTAGAGCGGATGTGCTCATGTACTCCCTCGAGTGACCAGAGCACCTCACTGATAGCTCCAGTATGGTGCAGAGCTCATGAGGGCCTCGTAGTGTCTCTGCATCTCCTCGGATGAAGTGTGAAGTACTAAAATACTCCTTATTTCACCTGAGTGAGTCTTACCATTTTTTGCCCTTGAACCTTGATACAATAATATATTTTATTTTTTTTGTTCACTTTATGAGTTCCTTTAACTATAACTATATGAATTTTTGGCTAAGTTGGAAAATATATGTTTTCAAAATTAGTGGAAGAAATTCCTTTAGTCTGACTCTCTCCGCGCTCCTTGGAGGCCGGATATCTGTCTCTCTCTCAATTTTCCGGCTTCTCCTTACTTCCATCCCCTTTTGGGTCCCCTATTATTCGTATGAACGCCTCAAATAAGATTAGAATTGCAGATAATTACTCAAATTGTATTATATTACCTTGAAATTGCATTTGATGATTACTTATTTAATCCTGAAAAAAATTAGAAGTTTTTTGTGTTTACTGAGAAGTGGTGTGGTTAATTTATAATCATTGACCCTCCACAACCGAGGGTACATATCAATTGTGCCCCGTTAATACTGAGATTTCCATCCAGGATACCTGCAGACTCACCCTCTTATATGACGTGTATCTCAGATATAGTAGTCTCTTGATAGTCCTGTGTCAAGTAGCCTCTCGAGGCTATGTCCGTTAAGCCAAGAGATTCTCTTGAAAGCCATGAGAACAAGGAGCCGAATTCATAAATAAAAATTGTATGAATGTGTTTTTTTCAGAAATTACTTTTTAGGTGAAAATTTATTGTCAGCAAGCTGCTGAACAATTTTCATAAATTAGTGCCAGAATCCTTAGTCGCTCTTCTTCGGATACCAGTTATTTTCCTTGTGTAATCGAAAGTTGTGTATGCCTGGTGTCGGTGAGCGTTTATCTCAAAAACAGGCTCAGTAAGTTATTATAGTTCTCGGCTGAAAATAGTCCTACAGTTTAATTTGAATTTTTTTATTCGAATAAAGTTATTTTTTATTAGAGTGATCTTAACAATATAGCTTTATTGCTAGAATGACATGACTTGTTATAAACCTTAATTTTTCATAGCATTAGTGGCAGATAATACACTATAGTCTCGCATATCTGGTTATACGCCCGAAGTACTCTTAGTGACGTCAGAGCCGCGCATGCTCTAGAGCCGTGTGAGCTCCTTATTCCTTTGGTTATTGCTAAATTTTATATTCAGAATTAATATAGTTTTTGAGTGATTTGTATAATTTACTGGGTGAATATTTATTGTCAGACAGGTTTCTTACGGTACATGCGTAATCAATTTATCAATATATGTTGCAGTAATCCTCTTAGTCGGTTCGGATCTCACGGGTATGTTCGAAGTTGGGAAGCCGGTAAGTCGGTAGTTGGAGCCGCTGAGTAAGTTGTGAGTCAAAGAGCGATATAGTATGAAATTTTTTTAGATTAATAATGTTTTCTTACTTAGTGAAAAAATTTAAGTGTCAGAAGATATGATTGAGTGTGATAGATATAATTATGATCATTATATAGTGCACATAAAGTATCGCTACGATAAGTTCCTCTTGATCGTGAGCATCTCGAATGCCGATCACGTCACGATGCCGGCAGCTCGTCATGCTCTCGGATCCTGTTATTGGTCCATGAATATTTTTTATAGGACTAAACAACTATTATTCTTTTTATGGTGATAATAAGCCATTTTATCCCCGTAAGGTGTGTAATGTAGGCTGAACTAATTTTCAAATAGCTGCAGATCCTAATAGTTCGTACTCCAGTAGCGAGCTGTGAAGTGTCGGTTAAGCCCTCTGTGAATTCTCTCAAAGGTAAGCCGTTTCCTAGTTAATAGATTAATTGTGATTAATGAATTTTTTCGTGTTAAGTAAGATTTATTTTATTAATTAGCTTTGAAAATATTCAATTGTCAATATAACTACATACTTTCCGAACTAGTTTCAAATAAGAGTACAGGTAAACTCTATTTAGTCTCGAGGATTCAGCTGGATGCAGTAAATGTACGAAGTCGGAGCAGGAAGCTGGCATGTCTTGAGCACTAAAGTCGTGGAAGTCCGCTGATATATATTCGCGTGGTGGTATGAATTTTTTTCAAGAATATTTTTTATGGTGTTAAGGGGTGAGAAAATTGATATATATATGTCAGATAAACGTTGCTATATCGCTGTAGTGAACAATTTTCTATCGAAGAGTACATGAAATCACTTAGTTTAGGATCCGGAGCCGAAGCTCGGATTACGGCGGAAATACTGTTATTACCTGTCGGTTGTGAATTTTTTATCTCAATAAATTTTTTTTGTTCTATAGGTTTCTGTCGAATAAGTTTTTATACTTCATTCTGATGAAATCTGTAGAAGCTATAATTGACAAATTTAGTATGTGCTCGATAATCCTTTAGTTCGCGATTTCGGGTATAAGCACCGAGCCGGTATCTTTGGTGTTATTGATTTTTTTCAGGATATATTTTTTGTTATCGCTATGTGAAAAACTATATTTCAGAAGACGGTATACTGAACATAATTCTTAATAACAATAGTAGCAGTAAAATTTTCAACTAATACTATTATCTATCGTACCATTATTATCGGATAATTATATATTATTACTATTCATCTATAAGATCGGAGCTCTAAGCCGGATAATTAAAGTTACTCGTATCCGGAGTCTGAGAGCTGACTATGAAATTTTTTCTGACAAGGATATAATTTTTTTACATTATATATATTTATATTTATCGTAGTGAATAAAAAATACTAGGTTCCGTAACTAGCTTTCGGGTATAAATTTTTATCAAATAGTGCCCAGTAAAACTTTAGTTGGGGACGGAGCCGGAGCTGGGGATGAATTATTTTTCTCTAATAAGAAATATAGTGTTTTTTATTTAGGGACAAAAAACTGATTGCCAGAACAGTCTGCAACTTTTTCTACGAATAGTGCAGAATCCTATAGTCGTGTTATAGTCCTCGGTAGTGCCCTCTGCAGATAGCTGGCTTTAGTTTCTTAGAGTGTAGGGTAAGTCGAAGTCCCGATTAGTTTCATGGAATATGACTCACACTCAAGTTTAGATAAATGTTTTTTTATCAGTTAATGATATACTACTTTTTATTATAATAATGTGAATAAATAATTATTGCCAGAAGAGACGTATTGCTATTAAAATCAATTTATCACGTAATTTGTTGCAGAGATAAAATCCATGTTAAGAAGTTCTTAGTTCGGAGTGGTTCTACCTTTTCGTTATGGTGATATGAATTTTTTCAGTTGGCCTATAAGATACTTTTTAGTGTGAAAAATATTATTGTCAGCAGCAGCGTGTGTTGTCTTGTCAGCATAATTTATTATATTCAAATCGATAGCAGCGTACCCATAAGCTAATGTTCGGGATCCGGTATAATCCTCCTCGCAGAATCGGAACGGATGTCGGAGCTTGGCGGTCATAATCAGTTAATGCTTAAGAATCGCTGAGCATCAGTGTAGATATGATACATATTTTTTATGTTGATATAAGAATATATATTTTATACTGTTATCTTAGAACAAAAATATTTATATATTCGAGCAAGCACTATTTATGAAATATAACATGATAAAACTATATTTTATTAGATTACGTGCTCAGAAACTCAATAAGTGTTCAAAGCGGATCGTTTTTAAGCGGACTGTTCCGAGTATACCGGGATCTCAGTATTTTGGGTAACATTGTTGTAATATAAATATTATTTACTAAAAATATAAATTATAATAAGTTTTAATTTATTAAGTAAGTAAAATATTTAAATCTAATTTTTTTTTATTACCTATATAACGACGATGTCTGCTGAATAATTTCTCATTATTGTCAAAAATTTTTTATATTAATTTTTTTTTATATATTCAATGTTAGTAATCTTTATCCTACGAAGGTAATAGAATAAATCAGATACAGTATTGCATTCTCTGATAGCACATCGAGAAGGTGCTTTAGTAAAATATGATTTCAATATAAGATAAAATTTTATGCCGTGAGGATAAATAAACTTTATCAAATAATATATTGTTTATTTTATTTTTTTTTTCTAACACTTATTTATTCTTTAGCTTTTAAGGTTGAGGAAGATACTTTTATCTATAGGATCACTTATACGTTTTTTGAAGTCAAAAATTCTCATATAATTCCTTTCATATTAGCTAATTTATCTAAAGTAAATTTATTGCTATCGGGGGCTTTACTCTAGGATATCTTCTTCAAAATCTCTAGGTGGTGGATCTTTTTTAGTGTAATTATCTCTCTTATGTATAATATTTATATATAGTGTGGTTTTTATTGTTATATATATGAAAGTTTTATATAATCATTTATAGCATTCTTATTTCTCGCTCGTCATACTAAAACACTTTCATTCCCAGTATTCATTCAAAATTTCCAGATTAATTTATAATCAAACTGTAACTCTACTGCAATTAAAATTTGGTCATATATTTACAAGTAGATTTATTAATTTTTCAAATTCATTCCAAACTCATCCATATCCAAGTATATTTTATCTCATGTCATATTTAAATGAGCTAGTCCAGATATAGCTCAAGATCCCACGAACATCTTCAAGCGGAGTGGCAGAGGATGGCATTTTACATTTCAGTATATGCCACAAATCTCGGCGCGGCCACGGGGCGAACGCGCTCGCGAAAACCATGAGCGGAGCGGCAGAGCGAGCCAGAGGGCAGAGCCAGAGCCCAGAGCAGAGCCAGAGCAGAGCAGAGCCGAGCCAGAGCAGATCCAGGGTATTAAATTTTTTTTCATGAAATTAATTTTTTGGTGAAAAATTTATCATGCAGGAAACGTAACTGGAACCAATTTTCAAATAGTGTGATCCTTAGTCGGATCGGAGCCGGGCCGGAGCTGGAGTCGGACGGAGTGAAGTCGTGCGGAGCCGGAGTATGATCTTTTTTCGAAAAATATTTTTAGGTGAAAATTTATTGCAGAAGAAGTGCTTAAAGATTTTCAAATAGTGCAGACCTTAGTCGGATCCGGAGCCGAAGCCGGGAGTCGAAGCCATGGAGCCACAAGGTTTTCAGAGCCGGAGCACATCTGGTTGATTTTTTTTCAGGAATATATTTTTAGGTGAATTTAATTGTAGAAGGCGTGACTGAACATTTTCCAAATAGTGCAGAATCTTAGTCGGATTCGGATCGGTGTCGAAGGAGAGCCGGAGTCGGGCGTAGCGGAGTCGTAGTCGGAGCCACAGTATGAATTTTTTCGAAAATTATTTTTTAGCATTAAAATTTTGCCAGAAGACGTGTTAAACAATTTTCCATTAGTACAGAACTTTGTCGGATCTGGAGCCGAAGCTGGAGTCAGAGCGGAGCCAGAGGCCGGAGCTATCCTTGGTATGAATTTTTTTCGAACAATATATTTTTAGGTGAAAATTTATTGTCAGAAGGGTGCTGAAACATTTTTCAAATAGTGCAGAATCCATTAGTCGATCGGTCCGGTGATCGAAGGGGAAGC
>JABUQX010049056.1:15000-45715 GCA_015478945.1 Trachelipus rathkii | reverse complement strand
AACATTCTGAAATCTACTATTCTGAGAATTACATCTTAAATATTTGAGCATTTTAAAAACGGTTTTTTCAGCATTTGAAAAAAATAATGTGTTTCATTGAAATCGCACAATTCAAGCCTTAGAAAAGAGCATTTATTAATTGTTTTAGATGTCTAAATTGACGTTTTTTAATGAAATTTCACAATTTAATATGTTGTTTTGATATCACAAAAAATTAATCAACTGAGAATACTCTTTTTCAAATATGTCATATGTCATATGACATATGTTACATGTCATATTTTTTCTTGAAATTATAAGAGCATTAAAGCAGTGCCGACAACTTCTGGAAAACCGCTAGGTGTTTTAGTCACAGTACATCATATCATCTGTGGCTATAATATTGTTAGTGAGGATTATATTACATTTTAACATTATATATTTACACCAATTATTGAAAATATAATAACTGGCGTAATTTCATTGAATGCATATTATAGTAACAGAAATAGTAATTTATTAATAGTTTAAGGATTCTTAAAATACAGATTTTTTTTTAATATTTATGAATATTTAAATATTTTTTATTTTTTATATACCAAATATTTCATTAGTTGTGAAAACCTGTTTTAATAAAAAAATATAACTTCTAAAATTACGCTTTTTCTTAAATTTTCACATTACAAATTTAGAACTCTTAAAAGTACGATTTTTCCTAAATTTCAACATTTGAAATTATTTGGTAAATCTTAAAATTGAGTTTTTAACGGTATTTTCAGCATTTGAAAAAATAATGTGTTTCATTGAAATGCAATTTCAAAAAGCAGAAAAGAGAATTTATTAATTGTTTTAGGTGTCTTAAATTGACGTTTTTTAATGAAATTTCAATATTTGTTTTTATATACCAAATATTTCATTAGTTGTGAAAACCTGTTTTAATAAAAAATTTTAAATTCTAAAATTACGCTTTTTCTTAAATTTTCATATTACGAATTTAGAACTCTTAAAAGTACGATTTTTCCTAAATTTCAACATTTGAAATTATTTGGTAAATCTTAAAATTGAGTTTTTAACGGTATTTTCAGCACTTGAAAAAATAATGTGTTTCATTGAAATGCAATTTCAAAAAGCTGAAAAGAGAATTTATTAATAGTTTTAGATGTCTTAAATTGACGTTTTTTAATGAAATTTCAATATTTGTTTTTATATACCAAATATTTCATTAGTTTTGAAAACCTGTTTTAATTAAAAAATTTAACTTCTAAAATTACGCTTTTTCTTAAATTTTCACATTACAAATTTAGAACTCTAAATAGCTACGATTTTTTTCCTAATATTTTTTCATCATTATTTTAATATTTGGTTAATCTTAAAATTGAGTTTTTAACGGTATTTTCAGCATTTGAAAAAATAATGTGTTTCATTGAAATGCAATTTCAAAAAGCAGAAAAGAGAATTTATTAATTGTTTTAGGTGTCTTAAATTGACGTTTTTTAATGAAATTTCAATATTTGTTTTTATATACCAAATATTTCATTAGTTGTGAAAACCTGTTTTAATAAAAATTTTAACTTCTAAAATTACGCTTTTTCTTAAATTTTCACATTACAAATTTAGAACTTTTAAAAGTACGATTTTTCCTAAATTTCAACATTTGAAATTATTTGGTAAATCTAAAAATTGAGTTTTTAACGGTATTTTCAGCATTTGAAAAAATAATGTGTTTCATTGAAATGCAATTTCAAAAAGCAGAAAAGTGAATTTATTAATAGTTTTAGGTGTCTTAAATTGACGTTTTTTAATGAAATTTCAATATTTGTTTTTATATACCAAATATTTCATTAGTTGTGAAAACCTGTTTTAATAAAAAAAATTTACTTCTAAAATTACGCTTTTTCTTAAATTTTCACATTACAAATTTAGAACTTCTAAAAACACGTTTTTATAAAAAATTTTAATATTTTGAAATTATTTGTTAAATCTTAAAATTGAGTTTTTAACGGTATTTTCAGCATTTGAAAAATAATGTGTTTCATTGAAATGCAATTTCAAAGAGCAGAAAAGAGAATTAATTTTAATTTTTATAAATAATTAAATTTTACATTTTTTAAAATGTAACTTTTATTATCGTTTATTTTATAATACCAAATATATTACATTATATTTTGATTTCATCACGTTTTTAAAAATAAAAAATTTTAAGACTTCTAAAATTATTAAATTATAGTCACTTGTTGCACTTATAAAATTTTCAAACTATATATAAATGATCGTATTTGAGTAGATTATCCCTTGTAAACTTACCATTCTTATCAAAACATATATTCGAATTCGTAAATTATATTGGTTAAATCTTAATGTTAGTATGTATTTAAATACGGATATATTTATTACAGCATTTTAGGATATAAAAGAGAATGTGTTTCATTGAAATAGGCAATTATCATAAATAAGCAGAAAAGGAATTATTTTATATTTGTATTTTATGATGATCTATTTAAATAGAACTGTTTTATTATAATGAAATTTCAATCATTTTTAGTATTTTATATACCTAAAATATTATTCATAGTAATTGATTCGGAAAATAACCTGTTTTAAGAAATATAATATTTTAACATTTAAATAAAATTATTACATTTTCATTAAAATATATTAAATATGGACAAGGATTTAGAAACTCTAATAAGTACTGTCTAATTATTACCTATAAGCTGAATCATTTATAAAATTATGATGGAAAGAAATTCTTAAAAATCTGAAGAGTTTTTAAGTAAGTTTCTTTGCTTTGATAAAAATAATGTGATTAAACTAATTTGAAATTGCAATTACCAAAAGCTGGTAGATATTATTTTTTGTGTGTTTCGAGTTTTAAGTCATTGAGACGTTTATTTATAATGAAATTATATCATAATATTTGTTTTTATATAACACAAATATTATTTACATTATTTTTAAAAAAACCTGTTTTAATAAAGAAAATTATAACTTCTAAATTCACGCTTTCTTAAGTTACTCTTTTTCTTAAAATTTCTCATTATTAAGAATTTAGAACTCTTAAAAGTACGATTTTTCCTAAATTCAACATTTGAAATTATTTGGTTAATCTTCAATTGAGTTTTTAACGGTATTTTCAGCATTTGAAAATAATGTGTTTTCATTGAAAATGAAATTTGCCAAAAGAGTCATGTAATACAGGTTAGGAGATTTTCTTTCTTCACAGGTTGTAAGAGGCCAAGGAAAGAGTGACACGATTTAGTATAATATGTAATTTATTTTGAGTCAATATGTAATATTTATTCATGGACATAAAACTCCTAAATATTTCTCCTATTAGTTTGTGAAACTTTCTCTGTAACCTTTAATAAATTATACATTCTATTAACGTATCTTAAAAATTACGCACTTTTTTCACTTAATTAATTTTATGGTAGGGAGCAAAATTAGAAATATAACTTAAAAGTTATCGAATATTTTTTCCTAATATTTTCAACATTTGAAATTATTTGTATTATATTATATCTTAAATAATTGAGAGATAACTATAATTAACATAGAATATTATTTTCACTCATTTATGGAATCTTCAAACTCTTGATATTTCATTTAATTTCATTTTCCATTCTGAGGATGCTAATAAGTAAATTTCAAAATCTGAAGTATCAATGGAATGAAGTATTTTACATGAATAATATTTTCAATATTTGTTTTTATATACCAAATTATTTCAATTAATGATTTTTATTAATAAATCCTGCTTTGTTATATAAATAACAATATATCAGTTTATTTATAATCGTAATTTTTCTTATGCAATTGTTAAATTTCATAATTATTTTGAATTTAGTAGCTCTAATCTCGCAATCAAATGTGTTCGAGGTTCAATACTATTTTGGAAATTGTTTGGTCATCTTCAATTATATTGAGTTTTTAATATACATAATAAATTATACTAATTTAGACTAAATAAAATCTAATGCGTATATCCTTTCAACAGTCTACAAGTGTAGTCAGACCTAATGAATTCGATTATATTATTGATATTTTATTGTAGTCTTAAAATTAGATATTTTTCATTTTATTATTTCATAATTATTGATTTTTATATTTATAATATCAAATTTTATATTCATTTGAATTAAATCTAAAACTAAAACTTTGACGTATAAAAAATTATTTTAACAATGGATATATATACGATTTTTTTAGTCTAAATTTTCATATAATTTACCCCGCTGATAGAAACTCTTAAATAGTACTGACTCTTTACCTTAACATCAATTACATTGCGTTCAGCACAGCACCGATACCCGGTACTTAAAACCTGTCTGAAAGTAAATTAATATAAACATCAAAGTTCATTTGCAGCGAGCTGAATTTATATTTATTAGTTACCCCTGACGTCCGTAACCCTCGGACATCTTCAGAGTTTCGAATTTTTAACAATTGATGAAAGAGATATGAGATGTTTCATAACACTAAGAAATGCAATATTCAAAATGCTGTAAAGAGGAGAGATTAGTACATTATATACATTTAGATTGATCTTATAATAGTTTAGACTGTCTATTTATAGAGTGAATAATTTCTAATAGTTTAAGAACTTTTATGAGATTAATTATGGTTCCACAATATATTTCATTAGGATGTTTTGATAATCGTCGTGATGTTACAGATACACATATAATTTAATCTTACGTTAAAATTTATCGTTCTTGTCCTCTAACAACCTATATTTGAGCAGCAATTAACGAGATATATTTAGAACTTCTATAACTGTTATAGAGTATTTGATATTATCCTTAAAAGTTGTCATACATTTGAAAAATTGATTCCTACTGTTATATCTCTTTGTATATAAATTTGTAGTCTCAATCAATTGTTAGGGAAAGGACGCAGACTCCCATTGCTTACTTTATCCACAAATAACAATGCAATTCGTGCGAGAGAGTTAAATAGGCAGAAAGGATAGAAAATATATTGTAAAATTGTTTTAATGGTTGATATCTTAAAATTGACGTTTTATTAATAGACACGATATTTACATAATATTTGTTTATATTTATATATTAAATTACCTAATATTATTACTCTATTTTTCACGCAGTATTCTCTTGTATTAAAAATATATAACATTTATTACTTTTTTTACTCTATTATTTTTTTTATTTTACTTTAAATTATTCTCACTATTATTTATTATTATCGAGTTTCTTTATTATATATATTATTTAATTTGTATCAGTTATATTTTATCCTAAATGTCGTTTCTCTTTCTATGTATGGGTGTGTGGAAAATGAAGATAGTATTTGATCTAAATATTGTTGTAAAATTAAGCATTTGAAATATAATATAATGATGTTTCATTGAAATGACAATTTTTTTAATAAAGCTGATAATGAATAGAATTATTTTATTATATAATTTTTATTAGTGTCTATCAGCCATTAGTTTTTATTATGCAAATAATTTTTCATATTAAAATAAGTTATTAGTAATATTATTATATTATTATATTACATATTATTATTTATTACATCTAATTAGATTGTAGATAACATTCTGTTTTTATTATTATATTAATATTAATTAATCTATCTAAATATATTTTAATCTGTCTTTTTTTATCCTAAATATAGTCCAAAGTTCAGATTGTGTCACATTTATTTACATTTATCCTATTAGTTTTGTATTGATTCCCAAATTTAATATTTTTATTAAATTTGAAATTATTTTGATTATATATATCTTATATAATTGAGATTAATAACGAGTATATTATTATTTTCAAGACATTATATAATTAAAAAAATTATGTGATTCATTGAAATGCGAAAATGTCTCAAAGAGATGAGCATGAAGGCAAGTAGAATTATCTTAATTCAGTATATTTAAGTGTCGGGAATATATTTACACCTAAATTTAATCCTGATATTTCTAATATCATTGTCATAGTATGTACCACATGTTATTTTCTACATCTTAGCCTTTTGTCTCGATATAATTCCTGGTTTATATGAAAATAATTTTTAAACTCCTCTATCACTATTACGTCGAGCTTTAACATTGAATATGCACGAGTTGAACGCACTCTCTCACGAAATCCTTAACACAGTGATATGATTAATATCACTTAATAACTTGCAGTGCACTCTTTGAGGAAGTAATATGATCGTGTCTATATCGTTATAAAATTGACCGTTTCTGACACGCGTATTCTATATCATAGCATGGAGAAAAAGAGTAATAGGTGTTGTGTTTCATTTGATGACAATTCTCAAAACGCCAGGAATAATGGAATCACTTTAATTGTTTTAGCCTGTCCCTTAACAGCGAACTGTATCATTTTTATTGAAAATTTCATAATTATGTTCATTATGTAACTTACTAAAAACTCCACACTACCTTATCTCGACACTTAGTTAGAAAACCTGATTGTTTATTATAAAGAATAATTATTTTGAATCACGTTACATAAAATTACGCTTGTTATCTTTAAATTTTAAAATTACGAATTTTAGAAACTGTTAATGAGTAGTTACTATTTTTCCTAAATTCAACATTAAAAAGTAAACGCTTAATCTTGTCTTGTCGAAAAAGAGTTTTTTAACGATATTTTCAGACTTGAAAAAATAAGTGTATTGGAAGGAATTCCATGTCATGTTGAACCATTGCTCACATTTTTGGCAAATAGCCTGAAAAGAGAATTTAATCATAGTATAGTCTCTCTACGATGTATTAAAATAATATATGACCGGTTCTTATTAAGGTTTCGAACAATAAATACTTCATATCTCAATATTATGTTTTCTTTTATATATAACTCCAATATTACTCTAATTGACTTCAGACATAACATCGGACATAACACTATTATACTATAAACAAAACATTTACTAGTGCGCGAAATGCGGTACTCATCGCGCCATCTTTTCTGCGGTTGAAATTATTCTCTCAATCTACTAACAGTTTAGAACTTCTTTTATATATAATACGATTATTACACTCATATGAGAATCTATTTGGACACATCTATTTTTTGTATTAAATATATTGTATATAAAATGGTTTGAAGTCTTTAGAGACTGCTATTTGAGGAGTACTTGGTATCGGGACTCTACTATTTTCTTCGACACTTCTAATATTATCATGATGGTGTACTCATATGCACATGCAATACTTCAAATAAGTTCTCGAAGAACGTAGAAATTTTATGAATGGTCTTTCTCAAGTATGTCTTACAACTCTAATGAACGTTTTATTAATTAGAAATCTGTCAATAGTTGTTTTTTATTATACGAAATATTTTCTTAAGTTGTGAAACTCTGTTTTAATAAAATTTATGTTAGAATATCCGTAAACAATTATTTCTCATTTTCTTCTAAATTTTCAACATTACAAAATTCTAGCAACTTCTTATGAAAAGTACGACCATATTAACTAAACTTATCAAACTATAATTGAAATTCATATATAATAAAGTATATATTATTATTATCTTAAAATTATGTAGAGTATATAATTAATCATGTATTATATATATACAAGAGACATATATAGATAAAAATATAATGTGATATAATTCATTAATATGACACTATTTCAAATAAAGAGCACAGAAAAAGTAAAAATTTAATTTAAATAAATTAATAATTTTTTTTGGTGTCTAAAATTGACGTATTTTTATTAATTTCTTAATACTGGTAGTATGAATTCTATTAAATAATAATAATCAAATATTTCATTAGTTAATTAATTTAAAATAATGATATTATATTAAAAAAAAAATATAACTTACTAATAGATAATTATAATTATTATTACTTATTACTATCATTTAAATATTTACAATAACATAATAATTTTAATTTTATAGCTAATTTTCACAAAGGTACATTATTTATACTTAAATAATTAACAACATTTTATATGAAATATTTATATTGGATAAATACTTATAAATTTGAGAGTATATTATATGTTAACGGTATTCCAAAGAGTAACTCAGGCAGACTAATTATGAATATATAATAAATGATGTATTATCCACTATATACATAGCCATCTATCATATAATTATAGACCTAGTTTTCATTATTTCAATAAATAAGAGTATTTTATAAATATTAATGTGATCTCTTTAGTGTGGGTCAGTGGAGAATATGTTGAACGTTTTCTTCTGAATGAAAGTACTAATTATTTTTGCGTGTATAGTTACTATAATGTGTATGAGAAGTATAAATCTGTCTGTCGATATCAATCGATGATGTAAAATACATCTAGTTCGTTCTTACACTGAAAATTTGATATGAAGCATTCTATGAGAAGAGAGTCGGCACCGATTCGGTTGTCGATATATAACGGAAATTAGTAATTTGTCTAGCGTATCATTGATTATTATAGATCATCTTAAAATAGTACTGTATATCTTCTCTAACTGATTATAGTTATCTAGAGCATAGTAGAAGATTTAAGAGAGTAAGAAGATACTAAAGATGAAGAGATATATGATAAAAGCGGATGTATGATATATGCAAGAGGCACGTGTGAAAATAATGATGTAAGATCACGAGTATAGAGAAAGAGACATGTTCAAAAGCCATAAAGAGAGAGAAAAATAGTATAATAGAATAGTATTATGTAGAAGAGATGTCGTAATTAGAACGTTGTTTTAAATGAAAATTATGTACAGGTATAAATGATTGTTATATTTGCTTACTATTAGGCAAAGAAAAGAATATATGAGTAAAGTTATGTTTTAAAAACTCGTTTTAATAAAAAAATTTACTTCTAAAATTACGCCTTTTTCTTGAAATTTTCACAATAGTACGAAATGTTAGAGAACTCTTGAAAAGTAAAGCGATGTTTTCCTAAAATTTCAACATTTGAAATTATTTGAGTTAATATATAACGTAAAATTAGAGTTTTATAGAGCAGAGTAGTTAGAAGTTATACAGCGATTGAGAGAAAAGATAATGTGTAGATGATACAGTTAGAAAGTGCAAGAAGTTTCATAAGAAGACAGAAATTAGAAGAAATGTATCAGTTAATGTATTTACGTACATGAATCTATATGACATATGAAACAAAGTTTATAGTGTAATTTCGAAATTTCTCTCTAAGTATAGATTTGTTTTTTCTATTATACCCCAAATAGCGCCAATTAGTTGGTTGCGAGAGAGCTACATATAGTTTTAACGCATATAAATCAGAGGGTAACTTCTCTAAACATCTCGAGGTCTTTTTTTATTAATACATAACAAAATAATTTAATATGAACGGCTGGGTTAGAGAGTATTGAATAAAGGATTATATATTAAATCCTCTCTTGTTAGTGGTATAAATTATTTGGTAATATAGTTTCAAGAAAGAAGTTTTTTAATATGAATAAATTGATTTCATGCATTTGATAAGAGAGATAAATATCGAGTGTGATCATAGGAGAGGTAATGGCTGAGAGTATATTTTCAAAAAGAGAAAGTAAATTTTATTAATAGTTTTTTAGTGTAGTGTCTTGAAATATTTGAACGCTCTTTACTTACACATGTTCTGTGACAAGGGCTGCAGAGCTTAGTAAAACTTATCTATTACCAAATATTTCATTGTTTGAAAACCTGTTTTTAAAAAAAAAAATTATATACTGTTTCTAAAATTAACGCTTTTTCTTAAATTTTCAAACATTTACAAATTTAGACTCTTAAAAGTACGATTTTTCCTAAATTTCAACATTTGAAATTATTTGGTAAATCTTAAAAATTAGTTTTTAACGGTATTTTCAGCATTTGAAAAAATAAATTGTTTTTAAATTGAATGCAATTTCAAAAAAGCACAACACAAAAAAAAGAAAACATTTATACAATTATACATAATGCTTGTTCTAAGGATCGCTCCTTAAAACTTGAACGCCTTTTATTCACTATAGAACACAATTCACTCACAATATTCATCGATCAATTTTATATATCAAACATTTCCCTAGTATTGGAAAGCTTGATTTCATTGAACATTCAACGTTCATTAAGAAGGAATATTATCCTAAGATTTCATAATTACAAATTTAGAACTCTTTAAAAGTACGATTTTTTCCTAAATTTCCAACATTTGAAATTATTTGGTAAATCTTAAAATTGAGTTTACTCAACAGGATTTTTCCGCACTTGAAATCAACCAATGTCTCTACATCCATTTGAAATATTGACAATTTTCACAAAAAGTTCTGATAAAATGAGAGAATTTATTATATTAGATTTTAGATGTCTTTAATAATTGAATCAGTTTATTATTTAATGAAATTTCAATATTAATTTTTATTATATACTCAGGATAAAATTTTCATTATCTTTATTGAAAGAGGATGTTACTGGAAAGTATTGTTCCATTACCTAATAATATTTAAGATTTTATTTAGGCTTCTACTAATTAACATAATTTAGTTAACTCTAAAAAAGTACGATTTTTCCTAAATCGATGAAACAATTTGAAATATTTTGGAATAAATCTTAAATTGTAGTTTTTAGTTCTAGATTTTATTTCAAGTCATTATGATAAAAATAATTAGTGATTACGTAAATTTAGTTTTGCAAAAACGACATGAAAAGAGATATTTATTAATTTGTTTTAGGTGTCTTAAAAATTGACGTTTTTAATGAAATTTCAATATTTGTTTTAATTTAAAACAAATAATATCATAGATATAGGGGTGAAAAACCACTTGATATTAAATAATAATAATATAAATAATAATTAATTATAATAAATTATATACTGAAAGATTAAAATTCTTTATTGACAATTAAAAATTATATATTCACATATACATAATGATATAGAAACTTTTATAAAAGTACCGATTTTCACTTTACTAAATTTTCAAACACAATATATGAACAATATATTATATAATAGATAAATAACCAATTAAAATTGAAGATTTATTCGAAGGAATTTTAAATTATGAAAATATAATGTTGTTTACATTGAAATTGCAATTTCAAAAAGCAAAGAAAGCGAATTTTATTAATAGTTTTTAGGTGAAAATGTATTAAATTGACATTTTTTTTATAATGAATTATCAATCTATTGTAATTTTAGACTATGAAATGAATATAATAATATACTATATAAGTAGTGAAAACCTGTTTTATATAAATAAAATTTATTTTATAATATACTAAAAATCTCTATTATTTATCTTAAAATTTTCACATTAAATAATTTTAAGAACTTTAACTTTAAAAAGTACGTATAGTATCCTAATTTCAACAATTTAAGTAGGAATAATATATATTATAGCAATTTCATAAAATTAGAAGTTTTATAATCGAGGTATGAAGAAAACAGGAGAATTGATGAGAAGAGATATGAATAAATTGAGAATTCTATGAGGAATAAATGAGAAGGACTATATGAAAGAAAAGAGCAAGTAAATACATTAAGAAGTTTAAGATTCCAGAAGCAAAAAAAGATGAAATAAATAAACTAATAATTTAAAATATGAATAACTTAATACAAATAATTTTTTATTTATATATATAACTCAATATTCAATTAGATGTGAAACCTGTTTTAATAAAAAATATAATATACATTTCTAATTATAAAATTACTAATTATTTATTCTATAAATTTTATATATCACACACGAATTTATAATTTAGAACTTTTAAAAGTATAATAAAGATTTTATACTCAATAAAATTTCACAACATTTAGATAATTAATTTATGAGTTAGATAATACTCTTAGTAATGATTAATAGAAGTTATATTTATATTAAGGGGACCCTGTAATTATTTCAGCATTATAAGTAAAAAAAATTAATGTGATTCATTGAAAATGCATATATATTTTCCAAATAATATTAAGGGTAAGTGAATAATATATAAATTTTTAAGAGAAAATTGATATTATTAATTTAATATTGAAATTTTCAATGATTTGTGCTCGAGAACCTAAATAAAATATAATTTCAATTAGTTTCAAAATGTATGTTTAAATTAATAAATAAAAAATTTAACTTATCTAAATATTAACGCTTTTAATCTTAAATTTTATTCACATTTAACAATAATATTATAAGAAATAATCTAATTCTTAAAAAATAGTATAAATATTTATATTATCCATAATTTTAATCATTGTAATTAAGCTAAACATATTATTTGTTTATAATTATAAATATTAGAGTATTATTATAAAACGGTATATATAATTTCAAGAGATCAATTAATGAGAAAAAAAATATGTGTTTCAATTTTGGAAAATGCTTATTATTATCTCACAAAATGCATCAAAAGTGAAAGAATATATAAAAATAGAATTAGGTGTATTTAAATTTTTTGTATAATTAATATGAAAATTTACAATTATATAAATGATGTTTTTATATAACACAACTATATAAAATCGAATAGTTACATTCACGTTGATGAGCTTGGAATGAGAAAATGAATAAACTTCAATATAATTAAAAGTTATATTCTAAATTATTTCTCCAATATCAATATATTATATAATTTATATAAATTAAAATGTTTACCTTTGAAAATATATTCAAATAAAATTTTTAACATTTGAGAAATATATTTGAATGTAAATCTAAGAAGGTACGGAGTGTTTAAACACTAGTATTTAATTAGCATTTAATGGTAAAAGATAAATTAATAAAAAGTATTTCAATTGTAAAATGATCATATTGCCATTAATAAAGATAGAAAAATTTATATTAATATAGTTAAAAGTGAAAGAAGACTGATTAACACTATATTTTTAAAATGATATTTAATGCAAATATTTTTCCGTTATTAAAACTAATTTCAAATGTATATAAAATTTAATTTTTCTTTATTTACTTCCATGTATTATTTAAATTAAAAATAAATTTAAACATTTATCTAAAAATTAGATACTTATTTCCTATAAAATTTTCACATTACAAATTTAGAAAACTTTCCAAGTACGATCTTTTGCAATTAAATAATTTCAACCACGTTTTATGGATATATTATATGATTGAAAATCTAATAAATATTAGAGTTTTTAACAGAATTTAATTCAGCATTATAGAAATAAATAATGATGTTATAATTCATATGAAAAAATGTCAATGTTTCTCAAGTTGCAAAATTAATATTTAATTAAAGATTAGATAATCTCTTCTCTTATTTAAAATAGAGTACGAATATTATTAAATAAATTATTTCAAATGTATTATTTTTATAGTTAAACTTAAAATTAATCATTAAGTTTTTTGGGGTTTCTGATTTATATAAAATAATCACTATAAGATTATATTCTAAAAATTTAAACGTATATTTTTTTTTTTATTTTTAACAAACCATATACATATTTTAGAAAATCTTTAAAATAAGTACACCATCTAATTATACTATATAATATTAATAATCAACATTTAGAATATATATGGATAAATCTTAAAATGAGAGTATTTTACGGTATATCATATCAGACATTTAAATTTGAAAAAATAAATAGTATATATTCATTAGAAATCATCATATTTCAAAAAGCAGAAAACGTAAAAATTATATTAATAAATAGTTTATATATTTAAAAATTATATGAGTACGTAATATTTTTTAATGAAAATTATCATATAATTGTTAATTTATTTATAAAACAAAATATTATATTTTATTTATTTGTAAATAATCTAAAGATGAATATTTTAATAAAGCAAAAAATTTATATATAACTACTAATTACGCTTTTTACTTAATTTAACTACATTTACAAAAAACTGGGGTAATTTTAGAAATGGTCACTTTTACTGTATGAATGAATACAAAAAGGGCATGATTATGAAAAGAATTTGTTACGAAACGTAATTCAAATATAATTGAGATATTTTTAAAACACGGTATTATTATCACAGCATATTGAAAATAATTTGTTGTTACAGAAATTTTATTATATTACAAATTTTGAAAACAAAGAAAGAAATTGTCGAAATTTAAATATTAGAAATGAATTTCAAAATATTTATTATTAATTAATATTAAACAAAATATGATTAATTAATTTTGAAAACTCTGGTTTTAATCAAAGAAATATTTAATACTGCTAAAGTATTAAAGGCTTTACTTATAAATTTTAAATATTAAACATAATATTTAACATTATAATGTACAAGATTTTATACCTAAAATTTTACCAGAATTTTTAAAATTATTATGTTTAAATACAATAACAATACATTATTTGCTTATTAAACATGTACATAACTTTCAGCAATTTCAAAATATATATTAGTATTTTCATATAAACAAAGATCTGATAAAGGGAAATAAGATAGTAAAAGAGAATTTATTATAAAATTGTATTTATAGGTGTCTAATAAATATTGACGTATTTATTTATATATAATGTAAATTAATTTACTTTTTATATATATATATAACCAAATAAATTTTATCATAAATATAAAATAATTGTAAAGAAAACACACATTGATTATAATAAAAAAAAAAATTTAATTAAACTTCATAAAATTATATTTATAGATATTATACTTTAATTTATTTTTCGACTTAAACAAACTTTTTCCTCCTTGAAGAAAAAGAAATGTTTGTCTAAAAAATTTTATCAACCATTAGTAAATATTATATTGGTATAAATAATCTTTAAAAATATTGTACTGATTTATTAACGGTATTTTCAGACATTTGAAAAAAACTATAATAGAATGTTAAATTAGAAAATATTTCGGGAATTAAAAGCAGAATAAAAGCGAAGCATCCATTATGGTAGTAGGAATGTCTTAAATTGACAGTTTTTATTAAATTGAAATTATCAATTATATTAGTTTTAATAATAAACCAAGATAAATGTTTAATAATATTCTGGAAATATTCTATCTGTCATATCTGTTTTAGTAAGAAATTTATACTCTCTAAAATTACGTAAATTTTTCTTAATTTTCACTCATTAACAATAACTTTAGAACTCTTTTAAAAAAGTATTCGATATTTTCCAAATTTCAAACATTATGAAATTATTTAGTTATAAATTCTTAAAATTGAGAGGATTAGGTGGCAGAGGTCATTTTAGAAGTGTGATAAAATAAATTAATAGAAGATAAAATAAATAAGTTTTTTCATTTGAAAATGCTAATTTCAAACTAATACAGAAAAAAAGTAGAATTAATATTTGTTTATTGAATTATCTAAAATTTACATTTTGATTAATAAATTTCAAAATATATCTGTCTGTACTAAATATTTTGCAAATATTTCATGAAGTTTGAAAACCAGTTATTTTAATTAAGAAACATAAATTATAAATATTACGCATTTTTGCTTAAATTATTTCACATTACGAAGTGAAGAACTTCTTAAAATAGCATGTTATCTTGGTATTCTAACCTCCAGAAATATTTATTGATGGAGGTTAATCACTTAAAATTAGAGTATTTATATAACGGTATTTTCAGCATTTAAAAAAAGAAATGTGTTGCATAGGTTGAATTAAAAGTGTGTAGTAATACAAAAAGCAGAAAAGATTGAATTTAATTAATTATTTAGGTAAGGAAAAATATTGCGATATTTAAATAGAATTATCAAAAAGAAGAATTGTCAAACGATAGGTTTCATTAGTTGTTGAAAAACTCTGTCATTTTAAATAAAAAAAACAATTATTTTTAATTTC
The DNA here is from genome assembly GCA_015478945.1 of Trachelipus rathkii. Lineage (NCBI taxonomy): Eukaryota > Metazoa > Arthropoda > Malacostraca > Isopoda > Trachelipodidae > Trachelipus > Trachelipus rathkii. The sequence continues at coordinate 30,069 of JABUQX010049056.1, read as the reverse complement.
TTTAAGATATATTCCTATATTTTTTCCTTTAAAAATATTCCATACATAAAATTCTATTTCCTATTAGATGCGCTTATAAATGTGAGCGATTTTTTCATCAAATAATCAACAATATTAGAAATTGATTTGGTGATATAAAAAAATTCTTTAAAATTGAAGTTTTTTTACGGTAATTTTCACATTAATTTGAAAATACATTTGTGTCTTCATTGATAAATGCTATTTCAACAAGCCAGAAAAGTGGAATTTATATATAATATAGTTTTTTAGGTGTCTTAAATTGACGTTTTTTTAATGAAATTTCATATATACCATTTTTTTTATATACCAAAAATATTTTTCATTACTTAACTTGAATTCTATTGTTTTAATAAAAATATATTAACTTTCTAAAATTACGCTTTTTTTCTTAAATTTTTCACATTACATTATATTCCTAGAACTGCTTAGAGAGAAGCGGAGTTTTTCCTAAATTACAACATTTTGAATATTAATTGGTAATTTTTGATAAATTGAGATTAAATTTTAACGGTATTTTTCAGCATTTGAAAAAATAATGTTATACTTTCAAAAAGCAGAAAACGAATTTATTAAAAGTTAGTTTAAGGTCTTAAATTGACGTTTTTTTAATTGACATTTCAAATAGTTCTGTTTTTATAAGAAAAATAAAGAAGATTGATATAGTTTTTTAAAAAACCTGAATAATTTTCTGTTTTTAATAAAAAATATTTCAAAAATTCCTAAAATTACGCTTTTTTCTCAAATTTTCACATTACAAAATTTAGAACTCTTGAGAGTACGATTTTTCCTAAATTTCAACATTTGAAATTATTTAGGTAAAAATCTTAAAATTGAGTTATTCACGGTATTTGACACTTTCAGACATATATGAGAAAGAAAATAAATGTGGTTAATTGAAATGCAATTTCAAAAACAGAAAAAGAGAATTTATTTATTTATTTATTGTTTAGGTGTCTTAAATTGATCCTTGTGATATTTGTCGATATATTAAAGGAGGACAATCTATTTTTGTTTGTAATATATTGAGTATCCAAATATTTCTTAAGTAATGATCGGAGAAAACGCGGTTTTTGTTTCTTTAATAAAAAAAATTTTACCTCTCAAATATTTTCTTTTCACTTTACGCTTTTTCTTAAATATTTCACATTACAAACATAAATTAATATTAAGGATCTACTTAAAAGTACGGACCAGTTTAGTTCAATGATATATTATTGCATATATACAATAATTTTGGTAATAGTCTTAAAATTGAGTTTTTTTAACGGTATTTTCTTTCAGCATTTGAAAAAATAATGTGTTTAATTTAAATGCTATTACCCCTTCAAAAAGCAGAAAGTGAATTATTAATAGTTTTAGGCGTCTTAAAATGACGTTTTTTGTTTAATTGTAAATTTCAATATTTTGATATTTATATTACGAAAGTCCACTGTCAATTAGTAATGTGAATAACTCACTGAAATTTTTTTAAGGTAAAATAAATTATTTAACTTCTAAATATTACGTCTTTTCATATAATTGTTCACATTTAAACATAATAGTATATTAGAATCTTCCTTAAAAGTACGATTCTTTCCTAATTTCAACATATATTGAAATGTATTATGTTTAATAGTATTAAAGAATGTGATTATTTTAAACGGATAATTAGTCCCAGCATTTGAAAAAATATATGTGTTATCTATTACCAAATGCATTTCAAGATGAGCAAAGAAAAGAGTAATTTTTAATATAATTGGTTTTAGGTGTCTTAAATTTACAAAATCTTTTAATGGAGAGATTCACCATATTCTGCTCTCTTTATTATATACCAAATATTTCATTAGTTTGTGAAAAAACCTGTTTTAAATAAAAAATTTTAACTTTCTAAATTATCAGCTTTTGCTTAAATTCTCACATTACGCAAATTTAGAAAACTCTTAAAAATAACAGATTTTTCGTTTATATTTTTCATTTTGAAAAAATTATTTTTTGTGTTAATCCATAATAAAAATTTTGAAAGTTTGTTAAAATCCTTTTATGATTCAGCATTATTGATGACTCATGTGTTTCAATTGAAATGCAATTTTTCAAAAAAGCGAAAGCGAATTGTATTATAGTTTTAGTGTGTCTTAATAATTGATTTTTTTTAAAGGAGATTTCAATATTTGTTTTTTTTCTACCAAATATTTGGTTAGTTTGTGAAAACCTGTTTTTAAAATCAAATAAAAAAGTAAAACTGCTAGAAGCAATGTTTGGCAAAATAGTTCAATGAGTTTTCAAAATGTAGAACAACATAATAAATTGAATTTTACCATAAATTATCTAACGTTTGTAGATTGTCTCTGTTAACAAACCACTACAAGTGTATTCAGCAACGTGTTGCTGCTGTTAATAAATAATGATGTTTTCAACAACATATCAAAACTTACACATACCAGTAAAGCATAATATAATTAATAAGTTTTACAAGTGTTCATAATAATATCTTTTAAACATTAATCTAAATAATTTTTTTAAATACTTAAATATTTCAATTAATTATTAGAATACAATTTTTAATCAAATTTTATTAGGCTTTCCTATAAATGAACGCTTCATTTATCTTAAATTTGACAGATTTTAAAGCTAATTTAGAACTCCTAAATAGTATATTCTTTGACTTAAAAACTATTTCAACATTTTGAAAATTATTTAATTGGAATAAATCTTAAAAAAATTACTTTTAAAATGTATTGACGATTTATGTAAATTGGAGCTATGTGTAGTAATTTAAATTAATAACAGTAAATTATTATCAATATATTAAATAAGAGTAACTATTTGATATTAGTTAGGTTATTATATGATAAATTATATTATATTAATTATATATATATATTATAATGTTATATACATGTATATATAATATTTTTATCACTTTATATTGTATGTTTATTTTTTTTTTTGATAATTATTTTATAAATAATATGAATAAATATATTTATATTATATATTTAATTATATATTATATATTATATATATATATATATATATATATATATAATATATATATATATGTATATATATATATTATATATTATAGTATATATATATATAATATAATATATAATAGTATATAATTTATATAATATATATCATATAATATATATTAGTAATAATTGATAAATATATTATATATAGTATATTATATATTTATATTATATATATAATATATTATATTATAATTTATATTAATATAATATATATACTACATATAAATATATAATATATTATAAATATATATATTATTATAATATATTATATATATATATATTAATAGTTATGTATTATTATAGATTAATAAATAATACATATTATATAGTTATATATTATATATTAGTATAATATTCATAAAATACAATATATATAATTAATTATATATTATATAATAATAAATATATAAGAAATTATATATATATTAAATTACTTATATTATATATATATTATACTATATATATATAATTATATTATATATATATATATACTAAATAAAGTATATAATTATATACCTATAAAATAGTATATTACGTATTATATATATTATGTATATATATATAAATATATAATATATATATATATATATTATATTATATATATATATATATAGTATATATACATTTATATATAGTATATATATATATATAATTATATATATATATCTATTTTTATTAAAAAAATTATAACTAAAATTTTTATATTCAACTTATATATATATAAATATATATAGTATAATATTTAACATAATATATAATATAATTATATAATAAGTATATTATATATATATATATATATATTATATAGGAATTATATATTATATAATAATAGTATATAATATATATAATATTATATATAATATATATACTATATATCTATATTTTATAAATAAATATAAGTATATATTATATATATTACTAGATATATATTATTAATATTTTTACTACTATATATGTAATATTTAATATAATAAGTATTATTATCATAATATATAATATACAATTATTGCTATAAAGCGTTGAAAGTTTTCACAGTTTTTATATTTATTAATATTAGAGTATAAGTATCATCAAAACACACTCAATCTTTGAAACAAGATGGATCTCAAATTATTCTCATTAAAATAAACCATTTAAGAAAAAACATACTATTGTGTTTTTCTTTTAAAAAGGTAGATACACATTAATGCAATGATAGAATTTATCGATCTTTTTAATTAAGAAAAACATAATTTATTTATTATTATTTGCTTCTTTTAATTTTATTTTAATGTCAAATATTTAAATGCTCTGTTGAAGTAACTGAAATGAAATTTTGTTCTAAAAATGATAACAATAAACTACTCCATAATAATTATTAGGATAATTATTATAATGAATAGATAATCATATAATAAGTAACATAATAAAATTATATATATGGATATATATAAGATATTATATTATATTATTATATAATTATATATTAAATATAATGGCCCCGCATATATTATTAATTTTCAAGAAGATTGCTCTTGTATCGATCTAAATGTATAATATATCGTCTTATCATATATATTTAAAAATTGTTTAATTATACCAGTAAATTGTGTATATAGTTATATATATATATTATTATATATATTAAATATATAAGGTATATAATATATATATATATATATATATATATATTGTATAGTATATATATATATATATATATATATATATATATATATATATATATATATATATATATATATATATATATATATATATATATATATATAAAGTTCATTGATAGATTCTGAAAGAAACAAATAAATTTGCGAACGAAGATTTTAAAGGTGACCTGCCGATAGCGTTCCGATAGAAGAGCAAAACTCCCAAGTCTACTCTAGGCTATGGCGATGGAAATGAGGGAGTCTATATTTGTTTTAAAATAACCATAAATTATAATATAACACTGGGATATTTTATCGTTTCTTATTTTAGGATGTATTAATAGGTAATTGATTTTATGTTAGTGAGGTTTTTTATTAAAATATTGATGGAAGAATGGAATTTTGAGGGTATGGTTCCAAATAACGGGGTTATAGAATAGGGGTTGGCAGTCAATAAGGCGATAGACTTTCAACTTTAGGATATTGCTTCCATTCAACAGGTGAACGATTTTGTGAATGAATTGGCTATTGGAATTCCATTCATGTAGGCAGAAAACAAATTGGGGTCTCATAGAGTAGATTTTGAGTAGCAGAGTCAAGTGTGCTTTGACGCCGTTTTTGGGGGGAAAAGGGGGAAAATGCTTCACGCATCGGGGGGAACCAAATAGAGTTTTTCTGCAATTGTTTAAATCAATAACACTATTTTTTATTTTTTTTTTATGATACGAATTCAAGATGATTTTTTTTTTGTTAGGCTACACTTTATTGTTTAAAATAATTAAAAAATAATAATTATAAAATTATTATATAATTTACAAAATTACATATAATTCCTTTTACTCCTGTAATTAAAAAACATAAATAACTAATCTAATATATTAATTTCTATGGCAATAAAGAAGACTTCTAAAATTACTACAATTATATCTTTTATAAAGTAAAAGAAGAAAAATGGCTAAAATGACTAAAAAAAATGGCTAGAATAAGCTAGAATGACTAAAAGATTATTTTTATACTTACAATTATGAACTTTTTCGTGCAATTTATTTGTTTAACGGAAAATACTGAAATTAAATTTTGCGCTTTTGTAAAAAAAAATAAAAAATAAAAGAAAGAATAAAAAATAATTGAATTAATTGGACTTGTTTCTATACAAGTATTTAGATGGGGTTTAATTAAGATTGATAATGATATTATTTCCTATTAAAATCTATATATATATATATACTATATATATATACTTATATAATAATTTAATATTATTTTATATATATATCTTTTTATATTATTAAAGCTAATATATACTATTTATATTTTGAATATCGATATATTGTCTTTCATTATAAAATATAATATATATAAATATATAATTGTAATATATATGCTAAATAAAAAATGTTTTACTGTATCACATACAAAAAATGTTTATTGATTTTTTTAATTAGATATATATATTATATAGTATAATATAGTTAATGTTATAATAAATATATTTATAATAATTATATTGTATATTATATATATATATATATATATATATATATATATATATATATATATTTATATTATATATATTGAGATATAATAAATATATAATTATAATATAATATATTATAAAATATATATATAGGTATATTATAATTATTATCAGAGGTGAGGCAACTTCCGCTCTTTATGTCCGCTAGTGTCCGCTAAGTCCTGTACCAGAGGCGACTTACCAGAACTAAAGTTGTGCTGGACTCACGCAGAGAGAGCGGAGTCCGTACACAGGAAAGTTTAGCGGACTTGCATCGTGCCGGATCAAAAAAAGTTCCGCCTTTTTGGTCCGGCACCTTTTTGAAATGAATGTATAGTTTTACTTACTAAGAAATCTGATTGGTTAATAAAAGAAATAAATATTTTTAAAGTTTATAATAATTAGTACTATTATAGTGCCACCTAAGAACATTATTGTTTTTTTAGATAAATTAATATAACTTCAAATATCAAAATACTCACTTCCTAATGGTACCGTATATAATTAATTAACATTTAAATTGATTTTATAAGAACTGGAAGTTGGCTATTCTCTACATCAGTATAGACTTGTTATCACTGTAATTATATTTTATTAAGCTAAATTTGATTTATTAGTCCAGATATACTAACTCAATTAGTGTAAACCCAATATATATATTATTATATTATATAATAATAATATAATATATATAAGTATATATATATATATATATATATATAATATATATATATATATCATATGAATATAATATATATATAATAATATATATATGATATATATATATATTATTATATATATTATATATATATATATATATATATATATATATATATTATATTATATATATAAATATATATAAATATATATTATTTGGGTTTTACACAGAATGATTAAATATTAATATATATATAAATTATATATAATATATATATATATATATATATATAATATATATTATACTATATATTATATATATTATATTATAATATATATATACATAGCTACCGAGCTGATACGTACATTAGCATCGAATCTGCAGGCGTCGAGGCTTTCATGGATGCTACTAAAGTCTTGGACGAAATAGACCTTCTTATGGGGGACAGGGTGGTCAAAATATTGCAGAAGCGAGGCAGAATGATTAGGTGAGGACCTTAAATTAGCAAGGACTGCTGGAAGCGAACTAACACGCAGCACTCCTCTCACCAAGGACATTTTCCCTTTCACATAGCCAGAATTTGTTGAACTTGTTCATAAAAATATATACACCTCCCCTAGTTCTGCTGCTGCTGTAGAGCGAATATTTAGTATTGGTTGGGGATATTTTGAGGGCAAAGGTCAGCGCTTATATATTTACTAGATTTTGAGGAGCTAATCTTTTTGAAGGTAATATGGATCTCTTGTTTTTGAAAAATTGGAGGAGAAGAGGAAAATCTTGAGATTTTGTTAAAATTCTTCAATTTTTCATATAAGATTATAAATAATATCTTTTGTAAGGATATATACTATTTAGTATTTAATATTAATAACCTTTTGTTGAAGTCTCACATTATTAGTGGAAGACAGCGGGACGTGCGGACGTGCGGACTTGCGATAGCGGAAGTTTAATGGTGTCTGAATAGGTGCGGAGGTGCGCTAGCGGACTAAGTTTTTCTCGAGGTGCGGAGGTGCGCTAGCGGACTAACCCTAAATGAAGGATTTCCCTCTGAATATATATATATCAATACTTAATATATATATATATATTATATATAATATATATATATATATATATATATATATATATATATATATATATATATATATATATATATATATATATATGTGATTGTATGACATATGTGAAAAAATTTTTAATTTTTAATATTATTCTATTGTTTTAATTTTTCTCATATTTTACCTTATCATAAATGATCTGTTTACCTCTTTCCAAATTCTTATCACTTGCTTCATTTACTTTCTAATGACTTAATAACTTTGGTTTTTGCTTTTTGTATTTTGTTTTTGTTTTTGTTTTTGTTTTTGTTTTTGTTTTTGTTTTTGTTTCTTGTTTTTTGTTTTTTGTTTTTTGTTTTTTGTTTTTTGTTTTTTGTTTTTTTGTTTTTTGTTTTTTGTTTTTTGTTTTTTGTTTTTCAAAGAATTTTTTGAATTGTGTCACTGAAGACAACCTCTCGAGAAGATATGCATCTATTTCACATTTCAGAAGATATCTCTTCATTCACCGTTTAGAAGATGTCTCTTAATTTCACATTATATGGTTCTCTCTATTTGATCATTTATATATCTCTCTATTTCATATTTTTAATGTCTCTCTATTTCAGATTTTAAATGATGTCTCTCTATTTCACATTTTAGATGTTTCTCTATTTTATACTTTAGAGGATGTCTCTCAATTTCATATTTTAAAAGATTTCTTTATTCCATCATTTATAAATCCCTTTTTCACATTTTAGATATCTCACTATTTCACATTTTAGATGTGTCTCTCTATTTCACATTTTAGTATTAGTTCCTCTATTTCAAATTTCACCTTAAATCAGCATAAAGAAACACAAAAGGCTTCGATAAACCCTTTCGTGGAAAGTATTTTGAAACTTACTTCTTCTTTCCATAAGAGCGAAATCGAATTTCGAGGTTCAAGGAAACTCTAACCTATTATTGTAATAGTAAAAAAGTAAAGAAATGTTTATTCATTGCAAAGTTAGAAGCTCGATACTGGGTTGCCGATACAGATCTCATACTCAACGAGAAGAAAAAGAAGAAAAATAAGAGGCTGGAGGAGTAAAGCAAGGGGAGATTTTAACCCCCCCCCCAAACAAAAATGACGACGGAAATTAAATTTCTTGCCTTGAAATTTTGTAAGTAAAATCATTGCGCGCTTTTTTTTCTTTTTTTTTATTTATTTTTTTTTTTTTTTTACTTCTCTCTCATTGCTGCAATGTTTGACATAGATCTTTATTCGTGTTATGCTTTATGTGGGCTTTGCATCCCTATATATATATATATATTATATATATATATTATATTATATATAATATTATATATATATATAGTAATATTATATATATAGTATATATTATATAAAGAGAGATGTTTTGTTTCACTATGGTATAGTGCAAGAATTTCCATGTTCCAAATCGTATCAAAATTATTTTAAAACATTCAAATTCATTTTTGAGTTTTTTAGAACTGGTTTTCTAAACAATATTAATACTAAGTCTAAGGTTCATTATGATTCATTAAGGTTCATTAAGTTCATTTTTGGTTTGTTTAACCCATAATATCCACTTTTAACTAAAGTAAATATTTCTTACAGGTTATTAAAATGTAGTGTATAAAACTATATTTCATTATATCTACTGAGTATGTTGAGTATGTTGCAAGGGTTTCCAGAGTTTGAAAGACTAAGACAATTGCTGAGGATGACATCCCTGAGACGAATAAAATTACGAATATTAATTGAGGGGAAATAAAATGGGATGTGCTCCTTCATGCCAGAGAGAATAGCCTAGTCAATCCCAAGGGATCCTCCCAGGGATCCTCCCCAGGGATCATCCCCACTGATGGAGTAATTAATCCAAGGAAAATCAAAGAAGCACAATAGCAAATCCTTTTACTTTGCAACTTTCGAGATCCAAAAATGCCTTCGCTGAAGGTGCGGTCCTTTCCATACAGAAGATTGGAGGACTAAAGCAGGATACTTGGGTAAGAAAACCAGAAGAACCAAGTATAGGAAAGAGCTTAACAACACAAGAAATAATTTGGAAAGTAAGAAAAAATTTGAAAATTTAGAAAGAAATGTGGAAATTAAGAAAGAAATGTGGAAATTAAGAAAGAAATTTGGAAATTAAGAAAGAAATTTTTAAATTAAGAAAGAAATTTTAAATTAAGAAAGAAATTTGAAAATTAAGAAAGAAATTTGGAAATTAAGAAAGAAATTTGGAAATTAAGAAAGAAATATGGAAATTAAAAAGGAAATTTGGAAATTATGAAAGAAATTTGGAAATTAAGAAAGAAATTTGGAAATTAAGAAAAATATGGAAATTAAAAAGGAAATTTGGAAATTATGAAAGAAATTTGGAAATTAGGAAAGAATTTGGAAATTAAAAAAGAAATTCCGAAATTAAGAAAGAAATTTGGAAATTGAAAAAGAAATTCCGAAATTAAAAAGAAATTTGTAAATTAAGAAAGAAATTTGTAAATTAAGAAAGATATTTCGAAATTAAGAAAGAAATATGGAAATTAAGAAAGAAATTTGGAAATTAAGAAAGAAACATGAAAATTAAGAAAGAAATTTAAAAATTAAGGAAGAAATTTGGAAATTAAGAAAGAAATGTGGAAATTAAGAAAGAATCTAGTATGATTAGTCGTGTTCAAGACCATCAGGGATACAGGTTGGGAGAAACACCATTTGTTCAAAGCTATTGTGGGTAGAGAAATGGTAGACGACTTCACCTGCTGGATGAATCGGACTAAAAGAATGATATTAGTGATTGTGAATATTAAAACCACCAAATAAATTTCAGAGAAAGGTGAAGAGTAGAGAATGTGCTTTATTTTGTGTTTTAGATTGTCTACTAATTCAAGATAGTCAGTATCTTAAGGAGATAAATAGACAGAATACATGAATCTATATATATATATATATATATATATATATATATATATATATATATATATATATATATATATATATTATATATATATAATATATATATATATATATATATATATATATATATATATATATATATATATATATATAAACTAAATTTTAAAACAGAAAATATTTAAAGATTCCAGATTTGAAATCACGAGAACAAACAAAAAATTTATGAAAATTTTACATAAAAATTTTAAGAACGAAAGGAAAAAAAAGATTTGGATTTGATATCGAAGAGACCTGATACTCGAGGTTTGATTTAGAGTAACAATTGAAGCTCATCGATAGAGAGAGGTAGTGTTGAATAAAGATGAAATTAGAATAAAGACCCCTAGCGTTTCAGAATAAGGCGAAAAAAGAAGACTCTACCCCAGACACAAGCCGGTTGTTTCTAATCAGCTTCAGTTCACATCACAAAGATCGCCAGTTAACAAAAGATAATGGGGAAAAGGGTAATTTTTAATGCGGGTCCATTAACTAAGTAATTGATATTAGTGTAATTCACTATGACATAAACTGTAATTGAATATTACAGAAAGTCTCCTACTGACGGCAACGAAGTCTCGCTCTCGCGACAGGAATGTAATGATCACTAAACGAAAAAAAGACTCACTTTAATCCACTGTACCACAATTTATAGTTTAAATATCTCTTCTTCAGAATGATTTTGAGGTCATTATTTAAAATTAAAGAAAAAGGAGGTTGTTGGTGCGTGTAGAATATGGTTCGTGTAGAAAATACATAAATTCTTATAGGAAAATATATGTTCTTTTCCTAAAAGAAAAAAGATGGGCGTTAGTATAGGACATCCCTTTAAGAATTTAAGAGTAAGGTGGAAAATCCGCTGAAGCACCATCTGTGTCAGTGAAGCGCACAAGGAACGCATTACTGATACTGATCAATGGGGTTCAATGGAAAGCTTCAAACCATCTTATCACACCAGTGTGATTCCATATTCATAATGGGAGGTCTTGAATTGTTCCAACTGCGCATATATATAAATATATACATATATATATATATATATATATATATATATATATATATATATATATAATAATATATTATATATATATATATATATAAATAATATATATATTATTATATATATATTATATAATAATATATATATATATGATATTAGGGTTTGGGATTAAAAAAAAAACATTCGTTTTTTTTTTAAAAAAAACACACGTTTTTTTTTAAAAAAAGACAAATAATTGTTTTGCGTTTTGTTTTTTTAAATTAATAATCTCTGATATATAATCAAGTCTTTAGGGTGTTGTTAGCATTTAAAATACAGTAAATTACAATATGTTAAAAAGAGGTAACAATATAAAAGTAGAGTTTATACCTTAATAAAAGTTTATTAGTGCTCTAGGGAATGATAATTATTACATTCACATATCTGATTATTATTATATTATTATTATTATTATAATTTTATTATTAAATATATATATATATATATATATAATATATATATAATATATATATATATATATATTATATATATATATATATATATAATATAGTATGTATATATATATATATATAATATAGATATTAGATATTATATATATATTATAGATATATATATATATATATATATTCTTCATCAACCTTTTTCTCCCCAAGCACTGGTGGGAAAGCGAGTATTAGAAACATTTACAGAAGAAAAGCAGTGGAAGAATATGACAAAAGTCGAAAAGAAAAGCCCACCTTACCTTCTCTCGTGTTCCATTAATTAGTAAGGACTCTTCGCAGTCAGAAAATCCACCCTATAAGCTTCACGGGACTGCGACGGACCCTCACTATGTAATCGTGTAAGGTTTCATCCCTTGACCCCAGGTGGGCCACAACCATACCCCTCACAAAACCCCGCCAATTACTCCCTCCTATTAGGCACCTTTATTCTCGCCTCTGCCAAACTCACATTTCTCTCTTCAAGGCTCTTTTACTGACTCAATCCATTTTTTGTTCGATCTCCCTGCCCCGTCGGTGTTCAACCACACTCGCCACTATTACCATCTGCCTTAAAAACCGTGTAACGATCATTATCCGTTTCCACATTGACCAAACCATCTCAACATTCTTTCATTTATGCTCTGCATTTTACCCCTTTCTTCACACCACACAACTCCTAATATGTTCATTCCTCATTTTATCAATTCTTTCTCCACACCTAGCATGCCCTAAGATTGTCCATCTGAACACCATTGAACTTTAGATCTATACTCTTATTCCAGAACCCATAGTCTCACTACTATACAATAACACAGGTAACAAACATTACCGTCATGTAAGACCCTAGCGCACTAAAGACTTAGTCCTTACATTCACCAACGATTTAATTGCAACCAGCCACCTTAGTGCCATCACAACTTTTCCTACTACCCACCTGCATCATCCGTTCCGCTTCTTCATCCAACATTATTACCCTAAATATTTGAAACTCAGACCACTTGTTCCAGCTGCTCACCATGCAACATAAAACTTCCCACTGAGGACTGTCCTCACTCACAACCATAACCAAACTCTAATCTACGAATTTAACATTTCAAACCGCCGTCCTTCTTACCCCCTGCCAAATCTCTTCTTACCAATCCTCTCAAACTCTTCAATATCGCCACACAGAAACCAAATCATGCCGCACGTATAAGTAAGTGGACCTTCCACTCATCTTTCATGTCTAGTCTAAATCACCAGTTTGCCGTTGTGCACGACCTACCTTTCCATATATTTTCAGAACCCCGATCGCAATATAAAACAAATTGGATGAAACCAAGGAGACATAACACAACACCTGCCTCACTCCGCTATTAAACTTAAACACAGAATCCACTTTGACACCAATCTATAATTCTGTAACACCGAATCACTATCGTCCAACATACTTTTGATTCCATTCAGAAGTCTTCCAACAACCAACACTATATATCACTAACCATCTTGCACATAGACCTTCCCGTATTAACGTCTATCTACCCCATTTTGCAAATCCATAAAAACCGTACAAATTATACAATGTTATATCTTCCTCTCTCTTAATTTCTCTATCATTTGCTTCAATGTAAAATGATTGGATCCACACATCCTCTACTACTGCCTAAAACGCACCTGTGTTTCTGCACTAATCAGGTCCTGTATCAGTCACTCAGCTGCACGCTATTACACCAAGAACACCTAGCTATTGATCTGATTTCCATTACAACACTCAATAAACTAAAAGACCCTATTAAATTTCTTACAGTTCCCTTTATTCTCCCTTACCCTGTAATATAAAAGTTACTAATTACGCGCTCCTCAATCCGTCGAAACTTATACCCTCCATAAACGCATTAATTACACAGACTTCCAAAGATTTCAATCAATCACCATTTACTTGCCATCCGATTACTTGATCATCTATATTTCACCAGTAATTACATCTTAATACCTCAATCTTAACCATTCTTTCAACTTTCTTCACTCTATCCACATTATCCATTCCTCTATTTGTCTAAATAAGCCTCATCCCCAAAATACCAATTCCATTCTGTGTACCATCAAACCCACACCACAGTCATATCACCTTATACATTACTGCCAATATTATACAGATTTTGATAATAGTTTCTTTCCATACACCACTACTATCAATCTATCATGTCCCCTTTCCTATTCAAGATTAACAATACATAAAACAAAAACACATTATCGTCGACAATAAGCAATATTACTCAGAGCCGCAAAGGTATCCACCCCGTCGTAACTACCTCCCAAGTGTTTTTATCCTTCATCCGCTTGCTGCTTTTTACTTCCCAAATAGAGAGCTATCCGTCTCAAGAGTCTCTCCCCCATGTATTGATCCCCTTCATTCCTCCTTTTCCTTATCCATGAGTATCCATCGAATATTATCATTTCTTTATCTTTTTTTCTTTAACAAACGGGTGACATTGCGATCCCTGACTTGCTGGGACATGAGCGCGTGAATCGTAATTATTTCCTTATGATATTCACAGCATCGCGTTTCAATTTACAAGACGATGTTCATTGTGTGTTTAGGTACTCAACCGCTTCTTATATTTACCCGTGTTTAACAGGTTCTTGTAGTCACACATGTGTCGTGTCGATTCGTTGACGCGACTCAACTTAGCTATCAATTGCTTACCTGTCGCGTCACTTTACACACCCAGCATACGTCTTGATAGCCACGCTAACATCGTGCTACAC
>JABUQX010049055.1:72500-74911 GCA_015478945.1 Trachelipus rathkii | reverse complement strand
GGGCTACAAAACACCAATTTTTTTGACGTTGTTTCGGTACATAAATTTATATATATATATAATATTATAATATATATATACTATATAATTAAATATAATATATATTATATTATATATATATAATATATATATATATATATATATATATATTAGAATATTATATATATTATATATATATATATATATATATATATATATACTGTATATATATATATATATATATATATATATATATATATATTATATATATATCATATATATATATATATATATATATATATATATATATATATAATATATATATTCATGGGCGCCGTGGCAGGGGGCAGGGGGCAGCTGCCCCCCTAGAAGTGTTTACTCTTATAGAGTTTACCTGCGAATTTTTTGATCCAACGTCCCGTTCCGTTTTAAGTACGTTTACGATATATAATATATAGATATATGATATTATATATATATATATATATATTAATATATATAATATTATATATATATCTATATATATATATATATATATAGATATATATATATATATATATATATATATAAATTATATTATAATATATACACGAGATATGGCGAAGGCGAGTGCAATCGTCAGTTTTCTCAACATTTACTTGCCGATACGGTCTTCTCCACTCAGTTTATATGCTCTTTTAATTTGTAGTTAAGAACTGGGTTGTTATTCTATCTATGTTTGTTTTAATGTTGATATGTATACATTGAATGGTTCATAACAAACAAATTTCTCAATTCCTTTATAGTTGTTTAAGGTTCAAAGTAGCATTGAAATTATCACTCCGTGACGACACTCTATAATTCAACACCTCTTCAGTGTAAAGTTATAGTTCATTTTCATCAGATCATGGATATTAGGATTCCTTTGTACGTACGTTTTACTTTAAAATATTAAAAAATTTTTGTGAAGACTTCTTAAAATTAGGAATTTGTAACACATATCTTACTTTGTCCATATGAGGTTGGCTTCATTTAAAAAACTATTTTTTATTACTTACACAATAAAGTCGTTTTATTAAAATACTGCCGATATTTGAGTTTTTCTGTTAACATCTTGAATTAGTAAAATTATTAGCTATGACCATATGTGGCAGAATCAATAGATATTATATATATATATATATATATTTATATATATATATATTATATATATAATATATTATATATATATATATACCTATATATATATATATATATATTATATATATATATATAATATATATATATATATATATATATTATATATATATTGTTTGCAGTAAAATTGAAAAGGAAGAGAACTCGGATAAAATTGGAAATGGTAGCGGTGAAAACGAAGAACGTACCAATAATTCAACTAAGACTACACAAGATGCAATCCCTCCTACTTCGCATATTTCGCATTGAAGATGAAGAACCCACACTTAACCCAGCACTTCGAAGATTCAAGATATAATCCTTATTTCGGAGCTGGCGTTTCAGTATATGACAGTCCACGAAAATGACATTGGTAGATACGTGGGACATTTCATATATGATTTCGACTGAGAAAAAGAAACAGTTACTTAAAGAGTGTTACAGTTACCAAGACCTATAATTTTTTGAAAGATTGCTACCCACTTAAAGAGGAATTCAATTATGAATGGTTGGGGAGCCATATTCACCTTGGCTGACATACTCCCAGGCAACGCCTAAAGGGAGTATTTGCAAAGTTTGTAGTTATTCACCAAATAAAGTTTTGTTTCAGAGCGGGGTCCTAGGCTCTTAACAATAAGACCTTTTCACTAAATATAAAGGATGTTCAAAAGGTTTGTAAGGGAAACAAACACAGAGTGGTATAAAAACGGCTGTTGAAGCTGCAGATTGTCTTACAGGACGTGCCGGTAGACATCCAATTAACCAGCATTCAAAGAAAATCATAGAAGAAATTAAAAAAAAATGTTATCATCAATAATTTCATGTGGACATTTTCTTGTACGCGCGATTTTCCGCTTCGGGTAAGCATCTTGATGAGGGAGTGTTGCAAAATTTGTGCCGCTTCGAATAGATGCCGAAGATCAGTCATTGAAAAAACCTTTTGAAAAGGGGAAGAAAATGCGACATACCAATCAGTTCAGATTTAGAATAAAATCATTTCTCTGTGGTACTACTATAAAGGAACGCATCGTTAATAAGGTAAAGCGTGCACGTATAGCTGACTCGCTCATTCAATCGATATGTCCGGTAAGGAAAAATTTCCATATTGTTGCGCTATTCGACAAAGAGTCCGATGAAGTCAAAGAGAAATTTATTGGCTTTGTAGAATGAAAGCGCTTAACGCAAAAAACCATTGCAAAAGCTATTGACGATTTTGTCACGACCGAAGAACTGGATCCCGAGAAATGCGTGGGCTTAGGTTTCGATGGCTGTTCTAC
>JABUQX010049055.1:50000-67500 GCA_015478945.1 Trachelipus rathkii | reverse complement strand
ATATATATATATTAATATTAATATTAATTATATATTTATATATATATATATTATTAATTAATAATATATATATATGTAAGTAATATATTATATATAATATATATGTCATATATATATATATATGTCATTTTCTCACATTTATCTTGCCGATACGGTCTTCTCACACATACAATTGTATATGCATTCTTTTAATTATTATTTATTAGGCATTACATGGCGATGTTGTTATTTACTAATTATATATTGTGTTTTTTGTATTTTATTTTTTAATGTTGACAGATTTTTTGTCAGTTAGATTCGCATATATACTTTTATTAGACCATTTAAAGAGGTTCAAGTATCATAAATGTGATCATTTGAATATTATCAACTCGTCCCTAATTCCCCTATACTATCAAGAACACGTTGAAACCTTGACGCATTCAAGCCTTGTTTCTTCTTAGCTTAGAAATTGTTCATTCAGAACAAATCTGAGTATATTAGGAGTCTTTTCTATATCTTTTATGTAGCTCCATAATTAGGTCACAAAACTTTATTGTTTACTCTCATGTAAACTAATTTATAAAATTCATAATTATTACATATATATATTTTCTTAAAAGAATCTTATTTGAATTGATGATATTTTGTATTATTCAGGGCACATTATCTTATACTACTTGTCTATAATATGATAGTTTAAGCTCATTTTTAATAAAAAACTAACATATTTTTATTATTACTATTACATCTATTGAACAAGTTTTTGTTTATAACAACTTATACTCGTAAATATATGTATTATATATATATACACGCAGGCTATCCCAACAATATCATCTATCCCTTCAAGAACAGGAACAATACTTTTAAGATATTTTACTGTGTCTAAGTGATTATTTTTAGCAGCAAGGTATATAGGTGTTTGTCCATATTTATTTTTTACATAAAGATCAGCATTATTTTTATCTACTGATATTTGAATTAGAGATCTTATGATATTATGCAGATCTATATTTATATATTTTATTATACATTATGTATATATATGTATATAGCATTCTTTACACATATAAAGCTGTTACTAAATATATAAAATATATATAGAATTTATATCTATATATATAGTTCTAAGATGATATTAAATATAATATAAAATATTTGTTTGCAGTAAATTTGAAAAGAAGAACTCAGAGATAAAATTGGGCAAAAGGTAGCGGTTGGAAACAAAAGAACTTTACCCAATAATAACTAAGACACACAAGAAGCAAATCCCTCCTACTTCGCATAATTTTCGCATGTGAGAAGAACCCAACATTCCAGGGCCCTAGCACCTACGACCGAGTCAAGATATGGGTCAATTTTTGAGCTAGCGTCGTTTCAGTAGGATGACAGTCACGAAAAAACATGTAGATACCGATTGGTCATATCATTCTTATGATTTCGGACTGAGAAAAGAAAATTATACTGAAAGAGTGTTGGATTCCAATTCCTAAAACCTATAATTTTTTTGAAAGATGCTACCCACTTAAAGAGGAAAATTCAATTATGAATGGTTGAGACATATTCACCTTGGCTAACATACCCCAGGAGCCTAAAAAAATATTTTTGAAAGTTTTTGTATTTTTAATATTATCCACCAAAATAAAAAGTCTAAATGAGTTGATTTCAAAGTCCTAGCTCTATTCTTTAAAGAATAAGTCCTTTCCTAAATATAAAGATGTTTCGAAGAAGTTTGTAGAGAGGAGCATTTACAAAAACACAGAAGGTATAAAACTCGGGTTTGAGACTGACAAATGTTCTTACATGACGTAGGCCGTGTAGACATCCAAATAATTAACCAGCATTTCAAAGTAAAATCATAGAAGAATTAAAAAAAAAATGTTATCCTCATAATTTCATACAAGTTGAACTATTTTCTTGTACGCTAGTGAGTTTACCGCCTTCCAGGGGTAAAAGCATCAGATGAGGGAGTTGTTGCCACATATAACTATCTATGTGCCTGCTACCAATAATAAATGCACACGAGGATATGCCTTCATTGTAAAGCTCATTTTTGGAAAAAAAGAAGGAAAGACAATAAATAACTTAACTGTTGTCCCATCTACACATTAAACGCAATCAATTTTTCAGATTCAGAATTTAAAATCATTTCTCTATGTTAGTTAGCTACTATAAAGGAAAAGCATCGTTTTGGAATAAACTTAGAGAATAAAGGTATAGCGATGAACAGATTTTGCACGACTCCTGGTGAAATATAAGTAGAATAATACTTACACTTTTCATTACCAATTACTCATAATTAATAATTTATTTCTGAAAGGAACATATATATTCCATTATATTGTATATTTGCTATGACTATTTCGACCAAAGGGTAGATCCGATAATTAATATAGTCAAATGAAGTATGAAATTATAATTAGGTCTATTGTATTTAAGAACTGAATAAGCGGCTTGTTATCAACTCGTCCAAAAAAACCTAATTGCAAAATAGCTTATTTATATTTGACTGATATTTGTTACACGAACTATAATATAATGCCTTAAAGAACTGGAAACTCCCAAGATCGCGGTGGGCTTTTAGGGTTTCGATAGAGGCCGCCTTTCTTACCCCAATGTGAAGTTCTCTGGCAAAGAAGAAGCGTTATTTATTCCAATTAGCAAGGATGGAGTGTGGTAGGGAGAAAGATATAAAAAAGCATTTTGTTACTTGAAGTCATTGCTGTCTTACACACAAACCAATATTAAGTATATAGGTAAAATATATTGGTTGAACACAAACCAGGAAATCGCGCTAATATATCAAGTAGAATCTTCTAGAAAAATAACTATAATAAAGTGCACATATATACGTATCTTTATTCGCCACGTTTCCGGTCTTGAGGCTACAAAACAAAAGGTATTATTTAATATCCGTTTTGCCAATCATCAAAAGTGCTTTATGCTCGAGAATCAGAATATTGGTCGACTCCAACACACAAGAAGTGCATCAGAGTGTTTAAGGAGCACTTTTGTACGAATGATGCAAAGCATTGGAAATCCTTTCCATTGAAGAATGAATACCGCCAAACAAACAAGAAAATAGCGCTTTTGCAGTTAGCCCATGGTTTCAGCGGCATTGTATAGTCGTCACTTCAATCTACATGAGCACATTTATCATCGGTTATTGATCGCGACCAAATAAGAACATAAAAAATATTTAAAGAGGACAATAAAGAAAGCCACATGGGAGTGCCTCTGCGATGGTTCTAGAGACCCAGTTAGTATGAAAACTGACTTCTCCACTTCAAAGACCGTCTAATGAAGAATATCCGTCAAACCTTACGCACCACAATACAATATCTATGTATTGTGGATAGAGTAGGCATTTGACGCATAATCGAGCGCGCGAAAGGTGAGCAAGACAAAAAACAATGTCGCACCATTAACTAGTTGTTTAAAAGCACATTCAATGAAACTCACGCCCCGAAGAGCAGACTGGACTTGATCTTAATTTAGTACCATGGATTTTATTATTTTATTTCTGGTAAAAAGAGCAGACAGCCACGCCAACGCAGCAGACCTAATAAATCCAGCAAACATAATCTCTACGGCAATTCATGCGTGGAGCAAATTCACCCTACTAAAACTCCAGCCAATATCTGGAATTTACTATACTATGCCTTCTTAAAGGAATACGGTTTTCTGAATTGAAAAATACACCGCTATGCATTACACATATACCTTACATCATCTTCCACATGCTTACATCACATAAACCAAAATCGATGCGTTAAAGAGGATAGAAGACAGCTTCCCATTACCTTTTTTAGTTATTTTCAACCAAACTATAAGGAATTTCATAGAAGAAGTGATATACCTTAGAAACTTATTGCTAGCTACAAAAAAATTTAGCGCCACCAAATTGGCAAGCGACAAGAAATGATTATGAAGAACTCAAAAAGACCTTTTGTCTCCCAAGTCTTAAAGCAACTGAACCTTTTCTTCCGTCGACGACAATTAGTAACAAGGCTATTAGAATGATACAACTCGCCCCAACCATGCACACCTATACTAATTACAGTAGAATAACGAACATACTTTCAGACTTCCTTCGAATACAAAAGAACTTGTGGCACTCCCAGAAAATACGGGAATAGCGTGGCCCTCTAATGCTTATCGCAGTATATTACACAGAAAATCTTTTTCTTTCATATTATAGCTAAATATGATTTGACAAGTTTTATTCCAAACCAGTTAGTGGAGATACATTAGCTATCAAAAACCAAGGAAACATCATTCCTCTTTGTCTCAGATTAATATCAAGTTGTTCGAGCAACCATTGCCTCTATATATGTGAAATTTATCCATCATTTGGAAGTGAGTCTGTATACTTATCATTATTACTAAAAGTTTAAATAAATAATTTTTCTTAGAGTATTCGAGATTAATTATACTCCGTTCAATATCTTTCTATACATTTTATCGATCTGAGCATTTTTGCTTCTGCGCTTCTTCTTAATTTTCTTATTATGTCCCCAGGTCACCTGTCTGTGCTAGTGAATTATTACTTATATATAAAATGTAATTTTATATTATAGGTAATTCATATAAGTATATTTATTTACCTCTACGAGATATAAATATTTTATGTAGACTATTTTAATTATTATGTATATTATGTTATCATCGATATAATATATTATATATATAAAGTATTAAATAATTTGCTCATTCTACCTAAATATAAATAAACTTCGACTAACTCTATTACAGCCTTCTTAATATATATAGAGCTCCAATTCTATCCATTTAAGCTAACATCCCCTCCTAGGTTGGAAGCTTGGTGCGCACGTCCTAATGTTGCTCACTCTTTCCATTATATATTAATTATATATATATATAATATATATATATATATATATATATATAAACTATATTATACTTAATATTATATTAATATATATATATATATATATATATTATAAATATTATATATATATTTAATATATAATAATTAATATATATATATTATATATAATATATATAATAGAATAATATATATATTATATTATATATTATATATATATATATATATATATATATATATTATATATATCTATAAATATATCAAAGTTAATTAATTATGATATAAATAAACATATATAATAATCACTGTTAATTATCAACTTTATTGATTCATATTATTATTTGAAATATTTATTTTAGATATCTAATAATTATATATAAGTTAATATATTTAATTATATTAATTAGTAGTTATATATATGTATATATCGAAGGTCATCTAGAGTAGATTAGTGTCTACATTAAAGTGGAACCATGAAAGTAGATATCTAAGAAAGATAAGCATCATCTAGACATGAGGTACGATCTGCAAAAGATGATAGAGGTAGTGATAATTATTCGTGATATATTAGACATATATTTGGATTTGAGAGATATGTTAAATCCATGTGAGTACAGGAAAAAATATACCAGCAAGAACTTTTGTATTGGATATGTTGTCATTATCCATACTAATTGCAGAAGAATATACTTCTATAAGGTATCTTAGTTAAATAAAAAATTCATACAATATATATAAAAGTAATAATATTATTACATATAACGTGAGTCTTATATCAGCCTAAATTCTATACTAAATATTTTAAGTTATTATTTTAAAATTATTAATTTATTATTTAAAAATCAATAATAATGTGTAGGTGATATTATCATGCTCACACGACAGACTAACTCATTGTCAAGAGCGACCATTTTCTTTAATTATGAGAATAATATGTTGATCATACGTCTCTAACAATTCAATTGGACAAAATAGAAGCGACAATATACCATATCTTCGAAAATTTTATATTGACCTGTGACGTCATTATCGAATGATGAATCCAATGATAAGCTGCTATCTCATGTGATTTTTTCCTCCATCCCACTCTCTATCGCTATCTCTCGAGAGAGACCGCCTACACCTTTCTGTAAGCTCGTAATAATTTCCTTGCATATACGATTTAATCTACTTGTGTTTGCTCGCTCTTATCATATTCACAATCTCTCATCAAGGCGCAATCTCTATCGCGTAGCTAAACCTACATCTCACTAGTCTTCTCTCCTATCAGATGGATTTTATCTTTTATGATGTCGCTATCTACTATCTCTACATATTCTCCATATACAGTCTGCAATCTCTCAGACTACACAGTCTTTGATAAACGTTACTCTGCGCTCTCACGTCATCGTATCTCCTAACACACATCTGCAGGTCTTATCTGTGTACAATTAATAATGTCTCTATATTAGTCTACTATAGCTCAGATCCACGCCCTCACCAGGCGTCCGTCTCTAAGAATCTTACTACTTTATCTCACATCATTTTCTCTCATACATATTCATATACCCTCTGATACAACTCCACTTGTTCTTAGTGAACGTCTCTCGCACACCATACTCACTACAATTATCCAATGTGAGAGAGCCTTTTTCATAACTGGTGAACTCTCCTAATCAGTTCAGAGTTCCAGATACACGCGACACGCATATACTCTTCCGACAAGATCTGATTCGAAGACCTAGTGTGATACTGATAGAGTTATCATAAAGCAGTATTATGAGTCATACTCAAATCGTAGGTACTTTAATCAAAATAATTTAAAAGAATATTCTTAATATCGATCTACAATATCTACACAAGTGTCACGATTTTCGTCACACCTATACGTAATCAATAAGTAAAATGAAGAGTGAAATTTTAATACAATGGATAAAACAAATAATTTACTTACCCTCATATAGAGCATATTAGTCTTGACCCTTAGTTAGAGTACGAGATCACTCTATTATCTTAATTTATATACCCATTTCCTATTAATTTCACAACTTTATATTTAACTCTACTTATGAATATAAACGATATACATTACCTCGCCTCGCCCAACTTCATAATATAATCACCAAACACAACCTCTCTATGTATATATCTTACAAATCATGCCATTGTCACCTCCAAACCTCTGACCTTTCAGTCCTTAGATCTTATTACCTCACATTGTTATTTTCTTAATATTCTCTTGCATCTCAACTCCTCTCTGATAATGGGTTAACTTTAATACGAGGAGCGAATCACACTCTCTAGTCACATAAACGTCTTTCTGGTGATATTTATAATCTCCATATATCATACTCTCTCCCTTTACTCAATACTTCTCTTAATCTATTACACTATAATATCTACTACTCTACTTAAATCTTCTGATAGAGTTACCTCTGAGGATCAACCTACTATACACATAGACTGATTTCCTGACTCGACACCGAGTTAATCTAAGTGTGTCGAATTGATCCAAATGAATCTCAGTGAGCCCTCTACCTATTTTAAGCTTCTATAACACGAGAGCTAGAGGTATATATCTCTGCGTAAAATATTACTCCAGTCTCAAAATATGAAAATACAATAATTTATTATACTTTTATTACAGTATAAATAAAAACATTAGTAATTATATATAACAATAATCTGGAATTAGTATAGAATCAATCTTAACCCTGCTATTTACTATCTCCTTCCCATGAGTTCAATACACACTATCTTAATTGATCCAATATACTCTTCATCGTAAGTACTTTCTGGAGTTATCACTATTTACACTTCATTTATGTAGTGCAATAACAACTATCAATGTGCTATTTTATTCTTATATTAGGTACGTTCTACCTGCATTACTCTCTCGTCTTGCTATTCAATTACTGAATTGAATGTCATTAGTCTCTTTAATAATACTCTAATATTTTAGGTTATTCATTAAAGTATCATGTAGGAAGCAGAATCGTCATGATCTACATTGAATTATTTAGTAACATGAATGACAATGTTAAGATAGGCATGTCAATTAGAATCTATATAGTGATATATAAAGGTTATTAATTTTTTTTCTGTTATTAATTTAACATGTGAAATAAAAAAAAACAACAATCTATCCTAAAGTATTTTTGTTCAGGTGTATCGTTTTTATCATATCTATACATTTGCTTACTTAATTTAGGGATATCCAACAAATTATAAAATATAAAGTATTGAAAAATTAAAATGTACTTTTAAAATTAACTCTAGATTCCTCAAACTTTGAAGTAGATAGTACTAATATAATAGGCCTAATCTAAGATATCACTATTATATTGCATAAAATATTGTTCACCATTGTCTTTTGCCGTATCAAGATAGTGGAAGTTCCAATAATTAGCGTATAGGAGATCTAAATTGGAATTATGACATATCATTAATCAAGTTATCTGTGATGTATGCTCATTATAAGAGAATATGTATAGCGCATATGTGAGTGTATGTATTTTAATGACATAAATATCATTATTGTAAGAGGCTGGTAATACGTATGTTATTTTTTTGTCTCGATGTATGTACTGATATATGTATATTTGTACCTACTATTATATTCTATTTCCAGTGTAAGTGTGTTAGTTGTAGTGAGTATATGAGTATAATATGCTTTTTATTACTTTACCAACTATCTACTCTTTTGCACTTATGTATGTATGTTAATGTATGTATGTATGTAAGTATCGTATGTCATGTATTGTTATAGCTAGCATTGCTAGCATAGTATTAATGTTATGCTAATATGTATGTAATGTATGTATGATAGTATGTATACTGCATTGGTATTTTGTAGTATTAGTATTTAGTATTATGATAACAATTATATAAAGTAATTGATAATAAAAAGTATAAATTTTTTTTTGTTGTCGTAGTGTGTTTGATGTTTTGTATTTAGTCACGTGTGTTGATAGACAACTTAACTGACAAACTCACAGTACGTCAAATAGCCCTGAGTGCGAATTGTAATTACCATATCGAGAAATGGTGATAAAATGCGTAAGTATATCAATAAAAATATTTTAGTTAATAAATAAATACTATTTATATTAAATTTATTAATATTCATCATTCCTCACTGCCTCATACATTAATATAATGAATAGCGTTATATAAATTCTTTGAGAGATTATGAGAATATTCTATATGAGTTGTATATATATAATGTGTCTTTTATATTTTTCTCGTAGAGATTTAGATATTATAAAATTAATAAAATCAACAATTATTAATTAAATTTAGATATCTGAAATACTGCGCTTTTTGTCTCAATGTAGACATGATTACTCTTGCTTACACTTATTTTTTTACATGAGTTCACATCTTATTAGCTATCTCTTTAACTCTCAAAAATAAGTATTTATATATTACTTACATTTACAATTAATTAAATGTTTTCTTCTAAAGATTATATATTTCAATGTATATGTGTATGTTGATCATAATTGTATCTGTGCAAAGGTTTTTACTGCATCCTGACTATATATCTTGAGAATAAAAGTATTAAATAAAATATATATTAATTATATATATGTCAAATATATAATTATTAATACAATATAGAATTAATAATTGACTATAATTGGCTCAATTACATAAGATAATCTAAGGTATTACTATGTATGCATAAGTTACTAATATATATATTATCATTATATATGTTATATTAATATACTATATTATTAATTATATATTGTTTTTATACAGACTTTGATCAGTATTATAGTATAAGTTAATGCATATATACTATATGGTTATAATAGTAGCTCTCTTAGGGTAACACTATTGTATAAGGCTAGATGATATATTAACTTAGTTATACTGTACCCTATGCAATGATATAGTCATTAATAATTAGATGACGAATTAATAAGAAAACAACTAACTAATTTCAAGTTTGATGTAGTGAAATAAAATTTAACCTTATTCAACACACTGATATGTATAGGTAAAAGTGCTTTTATTTAGAGGTGGTAGATTTGACAATTTTCAATTAGAACTTATATACCAGCAAGTATACTCACTAGTCACTATTCAAATAAATTAT
This sequence comes from Trachelipus rathkii, assembly GCA_015478945.1. NCBI lineage: Eukaryota > Metazoa > Arthropoda > Malacostraca > Isopoda > Trachelipodidae > Trachelipus > Trachelipus rathkii. Next base: position 57,583 of record JABUQX010049055.1, on the reverse strand, counting down.
AAAATTATATATCGATCAACTACCTACCAAATACAATACATTATACTCAAATTATTATTCTCTCACCTATCACTCACTTATCCCTATCTAGAGAGATATTCACAGATAAGACATATTATAATATGATTTATTGATAAATTATGGATGAATATAAGCTGAGGGGATTTCAAACTCGTTCAGTCATAACTGTACCGCGTAAATCTTTCATTTGGATTTCAACTTAGATTTTGCGTATATTGATATTGTGTCTTATATTGAGATTAACAGGTCTTTACTAACTTAAAGTCAATGACAGCGTTACTAGCATTCTATTTATTCTAATTATCGATAATAAGAGAATAATCATATGGTCAGGTATTCATGAGCTATCTTTTCTCTATCAACTATTGAAGTACTCCATTGTCAAAGACACCTCATATCATACTACATCCCAGTGGAATGAAATCAAGCGTGGATTTTTTGTATTAGTCTAGTTCCAAACCTGCGTACTCGCCGCCTTTCTATACCCTACTCATCAACCTTACCTCATTATTCTATTCATTTTTACAATACTTTTGCTTTTGGTGATTATTGTGTGACAACTTTATTCACAGCTGACATATACCTCCGACCTCTCGAAATATCGAATCAATTTTCGAGAACTAGAATGTACTTTCGTCTGTATCTCCGCTTTATATAACCTCTCCTCACTTCTAACTCGCGACTTCTCCACAAAATCCTCGTTCGCTGTATCTCCGGAGACTGCATTGTTTTTATAAAATATAGCTCACTCCAGGAGCTACGTCTATATGATTTCCATCTACTGAATTCTAGTACTACCTATAATATTCCATCTTATTGTATTTTGTCTAAGCAAGCGGATCAATTTACCCTTTAAAAAATGTGCGATCTTCATCACCGTCCGCGACCTATCGCTCGAACAGTTACGGTGATATCTCACCATTTATATATATTGCTCTTCACCTGAGACGATGATTACCATTGTGTGACTCCGAACCGCTGAGAGAACAAGCGAGATATTTTCTATAACTAGCTTATTACGTGCTCTGAGGTTGAACCAGATGCTATATATACGTACTCAATAGGAGTGAGTCTAGGTACTAATATATGCTGATCCTATGCTAACGTTGCTGAAGGAATCTATGTGGCCGCCTAGGTAACCTATATTTATGGTTAGTCATCTTATATATGATTACGCATATAAGAATACTAATTATATCGAAATTCTTCTCCTTCTCTCCTACACACATGATAGTATGGAGCAGGCGATTCTAACGCGCTTCAGGTAGCTATCATGTTCAGTAAATGATGCGTATGAGTAGTGTGTAAAATCTAAACTCCCTCATCCTTTGGTCTGATAGTGTGACCCGGATAGAGGATAAATATCCTTACCCTACGAGGAAGGTTGAAAAAACACACTCATATTACTAATTATAGCTGTGATGATATAAAGTATACTATATGATATAGTTGAATATGAGATATAGTGTAAGCATTATATATGTTCGCTCGATAATAATGTAAATTGCTAGTTTATTATCAGTTATCCTCAACGGGTAGGGTCACTTAGTCTTTTGACTCATTACTATGTAGTATGTATAGGTGTCACGCATCACACTCCTATTTCCTAATACCATATACTAGCCTAATCATGAAACCCTCTACCCAATGTATAATCAAATAGCTACGCGGCATATACTAACATTCATACGCATTCATGTCGCTATAACTGTAAAGCGGTAACGTTCAATAATGTACAATATAGCTGGCTCGTAATATGAGTATATTAATATATATATAATTGCTATAAGCCATCCAACAATCAATTTTTATTGTCTTCAATAATAAAGATAATAATAACACTAAAGGTCGGATAACATCTTTATGGACCTGAGTTCGAATATAAATGATTGTTAGATTTAAAATCCATATCGCTATTTTAGTATATATCACAATATATACATTAAAATCTATTTTTATAACAAAACCTATCTAGATTTTGGTGGAAATACTTTAATCCTTATCTTTCCCTCATGAGACCGATATCTATTAAACCATTCATGTAATCTGAATGACTAAAGCGGTTCTGCAACATTATATTTAATTAAACGTTAGCATAAAAAGTTCAACGCAAACTACGAAACTTAAGAGAAAGAATCTCACATAGAGTATGCAAAAGGAGGCCACAAGTCGAAGAACTAACACTTCTAGTGTCGATATACTTAAACTAAAACATCTCTCAATTATACCGTGAAAACATGTGTATATCTTGTTATACTAAACAAATGACTCACTGTCATAATGTCAAACTGACCACTGTCACAGAGTAACGATAAAATAGTTATTAAATTAAGATAATATAAATTTAAACATTATCAAAAAATTTTTCTCAATAATAACATTGGCAGTTTATGGAAAGAGATGTACTTTTGTGAGTAATGAGTATGATTTCTAATATACTGAAAGGGTTTGGGAATGAATGGTCTAAATAATTTACGTATGTCCTAGTAATATCGATAACTACCTATACTATACTCCATCTTGACATACTGTGAGATCCATAGATTGACAGTATATTGCTGCCAATAATAGTGTACAATATATAATATCGACAGAAGAGCGCACATTGAGACTAAAAATGAAGCCTATGAGAATTGTGATTGTGGAGCCTTGAATAATAGAAATGATAATTCAGAGGTGAGATAGTAGAGAGAGCCTGATGAAAGTACAATAGTTAAATGAGATGATTTTGAATAGAGTGAATAGCATTGTGAGGCGAGTATGAAAGATCTATTGAAAGAGAGAGAGAATCGAGATATTTGGAGAGAGAGACGGACTGAATACGATTATATGTAGCTCGCAGAAAGTGATACTGCAGATAGATAGTGATAGAGAGAGATGAAGAGAGAGAGAGATTGTTTTCTCAATATTAATAATACTATTACTTTTCAAAATTTATATTACTATTTTTAATTGTAAACAAACATACGAAAATTATCATTCAAATAAGAGTTGAGATGGAAAAAGAAGATATGATGGGTAAATAATATAACTGTTCCCAATAACTTTCTACTTTTATTCTTATATAAAAATAAATGATCATATAATTAGTTATTTTATGTTTTGAAGAGTCGGGACCTCTAACCAGCAGATAGATCATTAATGTTCGTCCTTCATAGCATGAACAAAATACTTGACACTTATCGACTATCAACGAGCTCAATACTGCCTACGAGAGCCGTTGATACTCTCCATATTCATAAGTAATTACGCTATCTTCTCTCGTCACATTCTTAAAATTTTAATACTTAAAATATGTTCCAGATTAATAGGAAAAAATGTTAGTGTTTCTCGGTAGAACGTAGATTTGCCTTAAAGTTGTGATTTAATCACGTGATTTTTATCAATAATAGAATATTCTAGATAGTGTAATTATTTACTGATATATACATAATATTCTGTTTCCAAACAAATATTCACTATCGATATTGTATAGATATTAAGTTATAAGTAAAGGTTTTTTAAGAAAATTCTTATTGGAAATCATCTGGTATATATATATCCAGGTAATGACTACCTCAACCTCATATATAAAAAAGCTACAACTATGAGTATCTGCTTAACGAACACATCAATCTTCTAACTTGTTAACATTTCTCTAACTTCTATATTGAGTACATTGTTTATTCCTTGTGCAGTCTTAGATAACAAATCTATGCAGACAAGAGTACTACAGTCAGAATGGATCCTAGATATAGATTATAATTAACATATACTTAATATAGATATAATTATACACTAATAAACAGAGCAGCTATGATCCCTCAGCAGATAAAACATTTAATTATGTAATTGTAATGACCACTAGGTATGTGATATCTAGTATTAGTTAGTTAAAACAAAACTCTTACAACGAAAAGATTTACGTCTTTATAAGCTACTGCGTAACAATAATTAGATATAGTGAAGTGAATATAATGAGGAGTGAGTAAGGATGTATAGCTAGGTCGTCTAGTTTGTGATGTACTAGCATACCAGTTATTAGCAACTAATTACAACTCCTCAATTGCAGTTTCGAGCCTACACTCAAAATATTGTATATAAAGTTTAGGTAGTTATTTCATATATTATTGTTTTAGTAAGTTAATAGAACACCTATCCTCTGTCTTGAGACTCGATGAGATTCAATAATATACTATAGGTCTCGATGTTAGACAGAGCAACACAGCATGAGGCCTACTAACTGCTACTCGATGACTATGTCCTGTTTTCGATTCACCTCATAGAATTTAATCTGCTATTAGCGAGGCATATATATATATTCATATAGAATATTATATCAATAAATCTATAATATGAATATATCTAGAACCGTATCTCTCTGCTATATCTCACTCATGTGAGTTAGTCGCTCACACACTATTAGTATGTATCACACGGCATTGACAATTGTCTATATAAATAAATAACGATATGTTTTATACAAGATATACACAACTCAAAGATTTATTATTAATAATAATGGTAAATAAGAATAATAGTAAATAATAATAATATAAATAAATTAAACATGAATTTATGGACATAATCTTTTGGAATAAATATACTATCCCATATAATAATAATAAATACAACACGGAAAACCATTTAAACAGAGATAATAAAGATAATCTAATAATAAATAATATCTCAAGAGTGAGATATCAACCTAATGCTTTCATTCCCACATATAGTGTTCATGTCGAGCAAGATTCTCGTCACACTAGTCACAAAGCTAAAATATATTTTGTGATATTATATCATATCAAATCCTCTAAGTAACGACAGTTATCACTTCAACTAAATTGCAACAAATTGCATCAAGCTGTCTATTCATGATATACCCTTAATAACTTTGCATTAATATATATATCATAATAATAAAATATCTCTAAATAATAAATAAATATTTCAATATCTCAATAACCTAATGCATAAACAAACGGCTGAATCCTATAGAAGTGAACACAATACTAAAATGTATCGCGTCACATGATAGGCTTTGTGTCTTGCCTCATTTAACTGACACTCATACCTATAGATCATACTTAGCGAGCCAGAATAATTTGCTTATATACTATATACTACTTCTAGACGTATAAAAACGATCATAACGCTCTGATTGCCGAGTTTAGAGCGCATCCTGATCTTCATAACTAAGCGAATAATAATTATTATCTTATATGATAGATTCTACAAAATATCAGGGTACATAACCAGTATATATAGGGCTATGTCAGAGTAATAATAATAAATCACTAGCATGTATATTCGGATAAAGATTACCTTCTTAATGTTGCAATGTGTGTGTGACGATTCTCAAGCATCTCCTGCGGACCAAGAGAACTACATTCACAAATAAATAGATAGTTATGCGTCTACACATAATATCTGTTAGTAACCAAAATATAATTTACATTAACATCGATAATTAGACACATGCATGGTCGTTATTCATTATATATTGTGATCGTTATGTGTATTTATCAAGCATGATAAGTACTGTGTTGTAGTTTTGAAATATGACATCTGTTTAAGTATTGCATATGAGTGTTAATACTGATTAGAATATGTGGAGTGTGAGAATAAAGCGGATGTATAGACTTCAAAGGAGCTATAGAATGAAGTGCGTATTTTGCGAAGTGGAGACGCTGCGTTTCTCTGCCTACGAGACTGATGATTATACACTATATCGCTCTAGATCATTTTTGTGTTTTGTTGAAGTTGCTCTATTCTCTACATTAAGATAATTCACTCTTCCATCTCTGTTCTATCAGTACACTGGTGTCGACAACTTTTGAGATAAAATAGTCGCTCAAGACCCTAGAGTAAATCTCCACATCTCATTGTGGGCGTAGGTGTCAACTCATTTTAGAAGACTATATTGAGATTCACGAAAGTATACACTTGTCTGTGAGTAATAAAGTTAGATTTGAATGGATAGTTTTGGATGGATATTTATTAGAGTAGAAGATGAGTATGTACTACTATAATTAGAAATTGAGTTAGATACTACCTATGTTAAAGTAAATAGTGATAATTTTAATGTTATTACAAGCTAAATATATTTAGCTTTAATTATATGGCTAAGATAAGGAAGGGTGGTATATCAATAATAAATATTAAAGTGAATAGTTACAATCACGGAGGTAATAGTAGGGCCTTTATTGGATATGTCATTATGTTTAATGTGTCAGAAATAAATAACTTGTGAATAACTTGAATGAAATTATTAGTTAATACTTATAATTTAAATTATAATAAATTGATAATCTTATAAACCAGTAGTAATATTAACATTGGTAATATAAAATATAATTGTTATATTATTAATTGATAATAATTTTTATTAGTAAATCCCTATTTTGTTTAGGTGAATTAATTTTATTTTATTTTTATTATTATATTATATTATAATATATACCATTTACGTACAATGTATAGATATATTATGAGTGTGAGAGATAAGAAAGATACAAATAATGAAATAATACAATAATCCACATAATAAAGTACTATACTGTCTAGATAGTCTCACTCATAATAATAATATATATTGTATATTCATAATTTATTTCTTGATAGTTATATTTCAGGTCCCAGTTTTGTGCCATAGCTATTATGAATTACTATTACTATTTGTAGTATTCAATTATGAAAAAGCCAGTTACTAGTGGAGAGTCTAATAGAATACAATAGTGTGTGAAATGCAAAATGTAGACGTAACTCTAAGTAGTGAGCTTTAAAAGAAATAGAAGCATATTAGTTTCGTATGCTTTAGCGAAGAAATTTGTACTCATCTCTCTCAGCGAGGCAGACAAATAATGCACTATATCTAGTGTGTGTTATCGCTCTCGCTACATAGTACGCGTACCTATAAATAAAACGACTTATTCTCATATATCACCTATATACCAGATAAGATATAAAATAACTCGCGATTTTCGAGAGATTGGTCTAGACTAACCATGGGCGCCGAAAAGGTGCAAAGTGTTCAGCTGGACAAAGATTATTTTCATTAATAACTCAAGAGTCACAAACAAGTGAGCGCCATACTATTTCTCAGTAGCCCTACATATTCCTTTTAACAATATACTTACCTTGCATCATTAGTTCAATTACACTACAAATTCAAAATTAGTCAGAGGTTCTTTAATATTTCGTATGCCATATTCTATACTTAGTTTTTATATCCATTGCTTGTAAATTGTACTACTAGTTTGATCACTAATCAATATACTAGTAGTTAAAGTTGGTAACTCTCGAATTTATCAGTGCCTCAATAATAATTACCTACACAAACAGAATTCATATCACAATAGATCTTCCCACTAAGCTGGAATCTCCAAAAATTATGTCACCTCGCGTAGTTGTTAACATATATTAGCATTACTTTAAAACTAAATTCAATCTATTGTTATCTTATGAGACATACTAAAACTCTCCAATATAACCCACATGAGTACATGTCTTGATTTAAAATATGAGGTTATAAGATACGTGTAATTATATTTAGAGTAGTAGACTATGTATGTGATATAGTA
>JABUQX010049055.1:27500-35000 GCA_015478945.1 Trachelipus rathkii | reverse complement strand
ACTGCAAGTCCTACTAGTTTTCAGCTTTGAAGTGCTAGTGATAGAACAAAATACAGAGACACGAAGGTAATCGAAGGAAAACAGAGGAAGAAAGAGTTTAACAGAATAAGGAAAAGGATTGGAAGTTAAGAAAACGTCTAGTATGCTAGATTAAAATCCATGTCAATCAGGTAGGTATAAAGAACAAGTGAATTTAGTAGTTGATTGGCAGGAGAACATGATCCACAAGTATAGAAAATTCAGATTAATCACAACCACCGTTTATTGAAAATTAAGAATAGGGCTAATAGGAGGAAACAGAGTAGGATTTTTGGTGGTGGTCAACAAAATGAAAATTAGAATTTAAAACCGCGAATGTTACAGAAATTAATGAAGAAAAAGGTCATGCATCAGTGCAAGTCGGCGACCAATCTTGGGGATACTAACTCCATCAAAGAGGGTCATTGTCTTCTTCCCTCCCTTCAAGATTCTCTGGGCAGGTCGTTGTTTTCCCATTTCCCATTTTAAATTGATTAAAAGAAAGTGCTTGAGGGTATGTTTATAAGCATGTGGGGTGCATGTGAAGAATGAGTAGGAGAAGCGATGGGAGTGAAAATTAAACATATTCAACAAGTACTCTAGTGATACCGTCTAAAAAGATGAAGCTAGAAAAGAACGAAAAAGAGGGCAACGGAGTGCAGAATGATGTGAAATCGATCAGAAAAACCTAACACTCCTTGGGTTATGCCCAATGATTGATTCTTTCATCTTTGAATGGCTCTTTGAATGGCTAAACCCTCCCCCCTTTTTTATCTCTCTCAATATATATATATATATATATATATATATATATATATATATATATATTATATATATATATATATATATATATATATATATATATATATATATATATATATATATATATATATATATATATATATATATCTCATAATATGTTTTTGTTTCCTTATATCAGAATAATTACAATAATTAGGCATGAAATAGCATGCATTGAGAAATGGCATTACGGTTGTCCTTCTATTTTAACATGAGGAAATCTAACGCCAAGTACTTTTCACCATTTAGGTTTCACTAATCTTCTTGAAATATATTTGTTGAACGCATGAACAGCAATTTGTCAAATTAATACAGTAAAAAATGAAGTAGAAGGTCAAATAATAATTTAATTTTATTTAATATTTATATTTTTTTTTATAATAGTGTCTGTAAACATAATTTTTCGTTTCATAATATGTACTAAGTAAAAAATTTAGAATTTAGGAAATAAAATATACTCTTTTTAAGGACGAATGAATGGTTTTAGTTTAAGAAAAAAAATTTCCTCTCTACACTCCTCTCTCTCTCTCTCTCTCTCTTCTCTTCATATATATATATTATATATATATATATATATATATATATATATATATATATATATATAAATATATATATAATATATATATATATATATATATATATTATAATATATATATATATAATATATAATATATATATATATATAGTATATATATTTATATTTACTTGCCATCTAAATTCAATTATGACTAAAACCATTTGCTATGTTTATTCCATCTTTTAAGCGCACTATTCTAAATTTCATCGTCTAATTTAATATTTAATATAGAGCACGTTATCTTTATTTCTTTTCTCAAATCGATTTTTAAAGTAATTTCAATGTTTACCAAGCCAAACCAATAGTTTGGCAACTGGTTCTCAAAGATACAGCAGATGTAACCTTGACTTCCATTTCATTATCCAGAACAACATAAAGCCAGATAGTGAAAGCTTTCTTCCCGTATCAGCAGTCCAGTTGATCCCATGAGTGAGCTTAGCATCCTTGACCGCATCGGCAATCCTTCTCCTTATGCTGTGTACTTCTGATCACATTATTTCTGTAATTTGTTGCGATCTCTTCAAGTCTCCGCCCAATACCACTGTAACGTTTTTTGAGCTTCGGTGCCGAAAACTGGTGGAATTTGGTGGATCGTATCTTAGTTTCATTGGAATGATTTTTATATACTTCGATTTCACAAGGATTTTAAGTGCTTTGAGTAGGGCAGAGCCCATAGCCGAGGCGAATCTGCACTGGCGTGGAAGAAACGCATTCCGTTGTTTTCGCTTCGCTTAGACTCATAAATCTGATTTTAAACTCTGCTTATTAATTTCGGAATTACCAGTTGTCTTCAACCTATAGAATCTCTCTTAGACAAAGAAGGTGCGTATTTATTTCGGCATTCTCGATTATAAACTTGTAATTCTGGATAGAAATTCTGAAATTGATAAACGGGCTACTTCAAACTATCAATAGCAACCTTTCCTTCTTGTTTCAAAACGTCGCACTCATTCTGTGCTGACAAAAGGGCACTTTCACCCCCCCCCGTTCACTTTTTAACACATCATCCTTTTGCCTTTAACTTCAACACTTTCCAAAGTTTTTGAAATATTCTATAACAGAAGATTGAAAACATCTCATGTCTTCTTACCGTAACTCTGACAAGGCAAATATGGTTTTCTGTAAAGAGTAAACAACTGGGATCATCTTTTCTCTCGCTGACCACTTGGTTTCTCTGCTCGTCGAATTTTGGAGAATCATTTTTTTTCGGCAACAACTCGAAATATTTGGAAGCTTAAAACGATAGAGGCTGGCCAGGAAGAACTGTGTTTTTTTTTCAAAAACTTTTAACTCTTTCGATAATCTATCTATTATCTATTATTCTATCTATGCTATCTATGCTTCTATCTACTCTATCTATCTATCTATCTGATCTATCTATCTATCTATCTATCTATCTATCTATCTATCTATCTATCTTCTATCTATTCTTATGAATATATATATATATATATATATATATTATATATATATTTATATATAATATATATATATATATATATATATTAATATATATATATATATTTATATTATATATATATATATATAGTATAATATATATATATATATATTATATATATATATATATATATATATATATATATATATATATACATATATCTTTTCTATCTATCTATCTATCTATTGCTATCTATCTATCTATCCTATCTATCCTATCTATCTAATCTATCTATCTATCTATTCTATCTGGGGCCTTCTCTCTGGATTCCTTTTCTGGTCGTTCTTAGGCAAGCTTGTTTTTGCACGCACGCTTCCAATTAAATCTGAGGGGTCTGTCTCATGCTTCACCTCTTTTCTACTATTTCATTGAATTGTTTTTTCTGTCAATTCTCACTTATCCATTCCTACGGATACGATTCCACCGCTTCTAATATTCTTTCAGTTGAAAGACAGTTCCAGCTAACTGTAAATAAATTCATGATAGGAAAGTAAAGCCATGGAGGAGCAACTAAAATATCCTGACTTTTAAGAATTTTAATGAGACAGAAAAAAAATGGTTTAATTTCAGTGCTTTTAAAGCTCAGTTCTTTAATATTTCTTTACTCGAAAACATAATCTTCCACCGAAATGTACACCACTTCTCGAAAACAATACTGACTTACTAACTTAAATGCTTTAACTACTTACTACATATACTCTAAATCTTCTTTTGTACCTAAATATTTTGGGGTTTCAAACCTTTCCAATCTTTCTCGGAAGGATCATAATATCTTTTCGTAAATAAGCTTCTAAGAAGTTGGGCTGTTTCGAAGTGCCTTCGAATTTCTTTACAAAACTCAAAACAGGTTATTCTTTTTAGGGTGGCCATTCGCTCTTGTATGGAGTACAAATTCAACACATCTGGGATAGTTTCTTCCACAGCTTTCCTTGGAGGATGTATTCTAGGACTGCTTGCTCGGTAATTGTAAGAGTCATTCAGTGTGATCAGCGTAAATACTGTATTAAAAATATAAACATTTAATGTGGGATACCAACAAATTATGCTTGTAATTTTTTTTTTTATTTATTTATTTATTTATTGTGATTTTTGTACATTTTAAAATAACAAATATAAAAAATAACGCAACGAAAATCATGACAATTCACTTCGTTCGTGTAGGGATGAAGAAACACTGTCCGAAATATGTTATTCAGATTATCGATGCAGTCAATATCGTTATTATTTTTTGATAAATAGATTTTTTCACGTTATCAACCGATTCGATTTAATAGACAAAGTGTACCTGAATAAATTTTAAAAAAAAATTACAAAATTTAACAGAACAATATTTTTATAGTAAATACATAAAAAAAATACATAATCAGATATGATATGGATTGTGAATCTCTGGGTAGTAGTATTCTTGTAAGTTTTATCCTGATTGTGCTGGAGTTTTTGATTTTGTTCTGTTTTGTATATAATATATATATATATATAATATATATATATATATACTATATATATATATATATATATATATATATATATATTATATATAATATATATATATATATTATATAGCGCCAGTCAAAACCATCTAGATTAGGTCAAACTTTTACCGGTAATCGTAGATAAATCTAGGTTAAGTTTAGTCTACGGCATCAATGGGATCTATATAAGGTTAGGTCTCGATGCGGTTGAGGTCCACTCGGCTAGTTTCAGGCTACTGATAAGATTGTGCTTAAGTATACACAGATTTACACTCGGACAAAACTTATTATAAATGAACAAGTTTGTCCATAAACCGGGCCTAACTTATTGATCGTCGTATGCGTAGGCCTAATACCTAACCCTGGAAGGATAATCCCTTACCTATAGTTGTTTGAGTGTCATTATCATATATATACTATATATATATATATATATATATATATATATATATATATATATATATATATATATATAATATATATATATTAATATAATATATAAGTATATAAATAGTGCGTTTGTAATGGATTATTTTTTACTTAAAAATTTTGACAATAAACCTTCATTTCCCTTGTTATTAAGTCAAGTTTTAGAACCACTGAAACTTTGTATAGTATGTAATTATCAATATAATTTAACTATTGTACTAGTTTAATAACACTAGTAATATCTAGTTTTTTTGTAGTGTTTATTACATTTAAACGTAAGAGAACCATTTCACTAGTGTGACACTATCCATTAGCAGTTTCGATTAAATTATGCTTTTTATTATTTAGAGTGTATATATAAGATCATATAATCAAGCAGAAATCATCAAACTCCATTCTTCTTTATTCTACAATAAAGTTTGTAGTTTAATTGACGCTGCTTTAACTATAGTAATGGTCAAAGTTTCACCCTTTTTTATGAAAATTTAAATTCGACCTTTCTCACCAAATACTTCAAATTCGGAATTCAGTTTTCATACCATTAGTCAGAATTTTGGTACTGATTCTACTGGTATATACACTAATTACTGTTAAGCTAGTAACTAGCTACACAAATTATATTTATTTCCTTTGCTATGAAGTAATAACATCATGTTGCTTAACTGGGCTGAAAAGTTTTTAATATTTCTCTTTGAAATTTGCTTGTCAGATCCTTTTTTGAGTGTTGGCGACTTTTGTGTGTAATATATTTATCGCTACTAATTGGATAACCATATTATGTAGACTTATAAAGTCTTCTAGTAGCTTAATACATTGCTAAATGAAATTAGAATTTTAATTTTAAGTGTTTTTCTTATCAATCATTTTCCGCAGGGCTATTGCTTTAGTTTGGCGGAGTATTAAAAAGCTTGATACCTCGCTTCAGAGTCCCATTCCCTTGCCATATGTTATTCGCCTCCAAGCTTAGTCCTGTTAGCTCTCCAAATTTACTGTTTTTCCGACGGTTGCTTTTCAGAAAACTTCTAAGATTTTCAACGCGAAATTAATATAGGCGATGATTTAAAGTAAATAATTTTTTTGACATGTTCCGCTCTTTAAATAGAAGGCTTTCCGGCTTGCTTGAGAGACCCTTCAAAACGAAGGGCCTACGTTCCAGCATCGATTTCCTTTAAAATTTTTTACTGCATATGTAAGGGAAATTTACATATTTTCGTTATGGTGATTCATCGCTTATTTTAGTGAGTTGTTATATTGCTTCAGGTCGGAGCTATTTAGCTAGGGACTGTTTTTTTTTCCCCTTAATATTTTGCGCAGAGCAGCTTTTTAGTCTAATTCCTTTTATCCCATTTTTCATTTAAGATAGGGAACTGACCTTTTTCTGTATTAGAAAACCCAGAATTTAAATTTCTGACAAACAGGTTTCAAAACTTAATTCACGAGCTTTGTGTTTATTGTGAAATTTTTAAAAATAATTCACAATGCCGCCTAGTGAACTTCCGTTTACGAAATAGTTTGAAGGAGATTGAGTTCTTTGATTAGGTTTTAAATTGTCTTTTTTAAAATTTATCCATACTGAATTTAAATTTTTTAGTTCTGTTTTCTAAAGAGTATTCAATTCTTTGCGAAACTCAAGACAATTTCTCCCTTTTCAGATTTGAAAATTTGATGTTTCCTTCTTAAACCCAGCCTGTTAGGAACAACGTTAGAAAGTCGCAACTGTAATTTGCGATTAAATTTTGACTTTATTTCAAAGCCTACATTCTATCTTGTTATTATTAAAATCTTGAAATAAAAAAATTACAGGCGAGTTTAGAAAAAAATAATATTTTCCCTTGTCAACAAACAACATTTTTGTTGTTAAAACATTTTTTTGTTTTATTTTCTGTAAACATATACTAGAAAAATAATTCTGCCTTTATATTATTACCAATACAAAGAGAAATTGATTGAATTTTTTATTCGATTATATAAAAAATATCGTTGTATTATTATTACTATATCGTCATGAAATTGATATTTGTATATCGATCTCACTGTTGAAATCGCAAGTTTGAAAATTATTTGTCAAAGTCATGAATATGTTTTCCCGTTCGTCAAGTTATATAAAAAATTTGATCTTTCATACCTCGTTTAATATATTAAAATTTATGTGGGAAATTAGCAAAAATAATAAATTCGTTAATATATATATATAATATATAGTATATATATATATATATATATATATATATGAATATATATATATATATATATAATATATTATATATAATATATATATATATAATATATAATATAATAATATAATATATATATAATATATATAATATATAGTATATAATATATATATATAGATATATATATATAAAGTGTTTATATTTAACAAAATTATCCATAATAGAAAGATGAGCTTTAGTATGTTAATAATTGAAACGATTTTATTATATTCCTTACCAGAGGACTCAAATTTTCCCTGTGCGCAAATTTCGTTCGCTGCATCTTAGCTTAGGCTTTTTTTTTGGCCAACACCATTTATATGTGAGAAATTTAGAAGGGTTAAATCTATTTTAGAATAGGATTATTAATAGAAGATTAAGAGAAGTGATAGAGATACAGTTGGTAGAGGAAGCAATATGACTGCAGGAAGGGCAATGAGTACTTCGAATCTGTTTTTGCTTTACAGAAATATGTTGGAGAGAGCTGGGAATTTAATAACAGCATATATGGCCTTCTTTGAACTTAAGAAA
>JABUQX010049055.1:0-12500 GCA_015478945.1 Trachelipus rathkii | reverse complement strand
GGGTTAAGAAAATTTTGTCAAATCACCTTTACCTTCCCCCAATATATATTTTCTTTAATTTAATTAATCAATATTAATTAGATAATTTAATTATTATTAAATACGTAATACTCTATTAATGAATATAAGATAACCATTATTCTTTTTGAGTGGATGCATGTAAACACGACTAACCGTATGATCAAGAGAGAATCAATACATGAGACGTAAAAGTTTGTTTGTAAGAACAGAACGAAAGAAGTAAGAAACAGAGAGGTGTGAAATAGACTCTTGTTATTTTTCTTTTGTTTTAACCGATTATTTTGTTTCTAATACTGTGCACATAATATATATACATATGTACGTAGTATATATGTTATAATTTTTATTATAATATATATACACAATATATGTATGTATGTATGTGTGTGTGCACAAGTATGTACACTAATATCCACAGAAAATAGTGTGTGTGTATCGCGGGCGTAAGTAACAAACAAAAAACTGACTCCGCAAGATCATACAAAGCGACAAACAAACTACATCCACGAAAGAACAATCACAAAGCTGCAGTTGCTGTGTTCTCCGCGGAACGAGAGAGAGTTGCACGGAGACTGGGGGGAAAGAAACCCCATTCTCGATAGCAGTTCTCGTACGGTAAAAAATTGTATACAAAATATATATATATATAATATTATATATATAATATATATATATACCACGCTAATATATATATATATATATTATATATATATATATTATATTATATATATATTATATATATATATAATATATATTATATATATATATATATTATATATAATATTATAATATATATATATATATATATATTATATATATTATATATTATACTATACAACTATATATATATAATATATATGTATATATATTTGGTTATCCATTAAAAGTAATTAGATAGAGATAGGGATTAATTCATTAGCAATTTTTTTTTCTATAAAATACAATTTCTTTTGATTTTAAAATTCTATAATTATATATATAATACATATATATATATATATTATATATATATATATATATATATATATATATATATATATATATATATATATATATATATATATATATATATATAATATATATATATATATAATATATATTATATATATATATATATATATATATATAATATATATATATATATATATATATATTTATATATTATATATACTTATATACAACCATACGTGTCGTACAGAACACGTGTAGTGGGGGTGTGCCACAACGCACACAGTAGTTGAGTTGAACTCATACTGGCACATGACTCCTTCACACCTGCTCAACGGTTACAAGATGCATGATTAGCGCGCAGGGCGTATAAATCGAACGATGCCCACCTTGATTAAAGCGAAACAATGCAATAGCAATTGTTTTTCTTTCGTTTTCCTATTCTCGCTAATTCGTGATTTTTACTTTGGCGTATATAATCACACCTTCTTGAATAGGATCATATCGCTTAAGAGAATATTAAATATTACAACGTCAATATGATTTTTAAAGATTCTCAACTTGCAATTTTACATTAAAAAATTAAGTGAGGTAATAATTATGTATATATAGTATATACTATATTATATTATATATATATAATATTATAATATATATATATATATATATATATAATAATAAATATAATAGTATATATATATATATATATATATATATATATAAAGCCATAATGTGCCTTATCTATTTCGATCTTTCCTAAGAGCACTCCCATGACTGATAGAATTTAAAAATTATTTGTTTTAACATTGTCAAGGAACCTCTCACTATAAGCCAACCTTAATTAAAAACATAACTATTGCCACAGTTAATTTTTATTTGTCTTAATAGCTTTCGAGGTTCTTAGTTAATTTAAAAATATTAAAAGTGGAAGTGATTCATTTTACTATTTTCTTTAAAGTAAAAGACAAAAGTCATTAGACCACACTGTCCATTGATTGCATTAAAAATCCTCACCGAATTTTTCTCATCAAAAAACTTTATTAAATCTTCCATCAAACTCATTTTACCCTTCTTTCTCCAGAGATCACAGCCTTTCTTTCATTCTCTTAGTTTTAAGCCTTGATAAATACCAATAAATATATATATCATATATATAGCTTTTGAGGTAAAATGGCCGAGAGAAACGGGGATAGAGAAGAAGAGAGAGAGGAAAGAGGAGGAGAATGCGAGTCGAGAGAGAGAGAGGAGATGAATAAAATAAAGAAAGAAAATGAGATAAAAAAAGAGAGTAGGTTGGAGGAAGAAAATAAAATAGAGAAAGAAAATAGAAGAGAGAAAGAAATGAAAGAAGAAAACGTTCCACCCTTTCCGCTGCATACAAGAAAGGAGGACGAAATGGCAAGTTCAAAAGCGGAAAGTAACCAAGCAGATAAAACCAGAATTCTGTTATCTACAGATGCAACTCAAGGTAATAACGATTCCTACAAGGAAGAACTCATGGCATTCATAACTTTTGAATGCCCAGAACAAACACCTTTTACCACATTTTTGGGAGAACTAGAAAGCTTGATGAAAGCATACTTAGAGAAAGCAAAAGACAAAACCCCGATCTACCCTTTCGAAAAGGACAAAATCAACTATATGATAATAGCGAAGATTGTCGATCATGTCTCTCCCACGAAAAATGGTAAGTGTTTGAAAAATGAAATTATTAAGTTGTTTGACCCAACAATGAATATTGAATCTCTGTTAGAAAAGGTATCAAAAATAGCCACTGCGATTCTAAAAGAACCCGATCTACACAGGCCTTCCATGCCTAAAAAGATAAATGAAAATCTCGAACGGTCGTCCGCACCTAGGGAGATTAACCAAGATCCTGACCGGCCATCCGCGCCAAAAGGAGATGAAAGTCCTGACAAGCCCTCCGCGCTTAAGGGAAGTAAGGGAAGTCTTGCCTTGTACGATGCCGCTCAAGCGAGACCACTGTTCAGAAGACAGGAGCAAAAAGAAGACGAAACTTTAGCCTCCCCTCTTCACAGTTCTGAGTCCTCGGGAGCCAAGCCAAAACAGAGACACACTTCCATTATAAAAGACAACTCGGTTCAACCAGAGAATTTGCAAGCAGCCAATGATCACCTTGAAGAGGAAGAGAAAATCAATCAGAAGGGAAAACAGTATTTTTTCAGTGCTATTTTAGCTTTCAAGAAAGGACAAGAGGGTTTAAACTCCATAGCAGTTCTGAACACCTCCTCGACCTTCAGTTTTATTACACGTCAAACGTTAAACGAACTCGGAAGGAAAGAGAAGACCATAGCGTTGTGTAAGTTAACAAAAATAAGAATCAGGGGCCTGAGTGGTGAGAATCCACGACCTTACCGAGAAATAGAACTGTACTTACAGTTAGCAAACCAATATAAAAGGATCCGGTTTCTCATACATGAGCTAGAAGCACCATGGAACCTATTGCTAGGAACCAACGTTTTAGAAAGCATGGATATCAGTATCAATTTATACCAAAAGATGATAATTTGTGGGGGCAAACATGTCACCAAAATTCATTTATCTCCTTTTAAAGAAATAGAGAGGGACACCGAGAGAGGCCCCTATCATCAAAGGAGGAAATATGCCTCTTCCATCCCTTATACCTTGCACGAAATTGTATTCAAAGAAGGAAGAATTAGGGAGGGAGATATGATTTAAAGAGGAATAATTTTAATGAGTATCACAACCATACTGAGGGAAAGAAAAAGTTTTAAGATTATCCTATAATATATATAGTATATATTATATATATTATATATATATATATACATATATATATATATATATATAATATATATATATATATATAATATATATATAATATATTATATATATATATATATATATAATATATATAATATATATATAATATATATATATAGTATATATATATATTATATAAATATGTATTGTGTATATATATGTATTTTTATGTGTGTATGTATGTGTGTGGGTGCCCATTATGTGCATGTACCGGGACACATACAATAAAACTGGTATTTACAAACAATATGGATAGTTTCCCCCCCCCCCCCCCCCCCCCCCCCCCCCCCAGTGTACCGGGACACATACAATAAAACTGGTATTTACAAACGATATGGATAGTCTGCTTCCTCCCTCATGAATGAGTGTGCAATTCCCATTAAAGAATTTCCCAGTCTCAAATATGAGACATGTTAAGTAATAATTTGAATAAATTTCTGTTTTCATGTGTATAAAACGCGGTTCCATTCCTTTAGTAAATATTTTTGTTTGTCATAAAAGAGCAAGTTTAGCTCTATATCTGTGCGATTGACCGAGAACCTTTCTATTACTTTTTATGTACATTTAAAGATGGAATTCAAAACCTTTAAAAAGATACCTAAATTGATCGAATAGCATGTTTCGTCAATCAATTTTTCTTTTATGTATATTCTAGATAGAATTCCGAAGAAAGAGGTGACTCCACCTCTATAGCACAGATGTGTAATTTTGATTAAAAAATCACTTCTCGATCATTCCAAGCCACTTAATGAATTAAAAAAGAACAGAAATGACTGTCATTTTTATCGAATTTTGATACCCTAAAAGTAGAACACTATATATATGTATATATATATATATATATATATATATTATATATATATAATATATATATATATATATATATATATATATATATATATTATATATCTATAATATTATATATATATATATAAATTTATATAATCTATATATATATATATATATATATATATATATATATATATATACATGTGTGCATGTGTGTGTGAACACATACGAATATCTGTCTGTATACGATATACCTATACATGTAGAACAGAGATGGATCTATTTCTAAGCTATTTAGATAGGACTAAAATTGGTTTGTTTCTTCATTTGTGTGTAAAGTTTTCTACCCTGTTAGAAGCAGCATAGAGATAATATGATTTATAAAATCGGTTGCTAGAATATTTTTGTTAAATAAGAAAGGGCAGGGTAACATTTTAACATTTAAATACTAAGCATTTGTAGTAGCATTTCCGCCAGTTGCGAAAAAGCATCCAATTTACGGGTAATCACGTTGGTGGGTAGTTGGAAAACTGATCTCAAGTTGTTACAAGCCTGGCTGGCAACTAACCCAAGAGACGGGATAGGGACAGAGTAAACCAGCGCCCATGGCAACAATAAATCCCCAAATGTATGCTGGTAGGTGATAGGAAGCTGTCTAAAGTTGTGACAAGCCTAGCTGGCAACAAACCCAAGGGAAGGGGGGACAGAGTAACCTAAGTACCGAGCAACATAAGAGCCGTATGCCCTATAACTCCTTTTACTAATATGTGTAATATGTGCCTAATGCCTTCATTTTTTTGTTTAAGAGAGAATAGATATATAATATATATATATATTATATATATAATATATATATATAATATATATATATGTTTCTATAAATAGATAGGTATCTAATATAGATATAACAATATGTGTAATATGTGCCTAATGCCTTCATTTTTTTTGTTTAAGAGAGAATAGATCGTAGCAAAATATCTTCAAGATCCCAAATCGTCTGATTTGAAAAGCAGAGCAATCTTCCACGGTGATGGACACCACCTACAAGGTTCGAAACGAGACAAATCAGTTGAGTTTGTGGAGAGAAAGGAGAGAGAGTGACCACAGAATCACTTGTTTCCAGAGCCGAGGAAAGCCAAGTTTGTCCTAAGAGTTTTAAGTAAAGATTTGATCCTATTTTTCATAGATAATGTAACATTTTTTATCTCTTGAAATTTTTAACACATTTTGCGTATGATCTTTTGTTTATCATTTTGTACGTTCAAGAGCAGTCAGCTTAACATCTTTTTAATTCATGATAAAGTTTTAGTGGATAAAATGATTCTAGCATTAACCAAATCGTATTCTGTTTTGTCTGAGTTGAAACACTATCTTCTTTTCGTAAGTTAAGACCAAAAGATTATATAATGCGGTGAGAAGACAAAATCATAGGATGGAAAGCGTAGTCTTCCGTAAAAGAGACTTAGGTTAGTTCATCTCATATAGACAGGTGTTACCTAACAACGATGATTAGGTACTTTTAGGAGATGTCACTCGTGGGCCGAAAGTTTCCCCGGTCTCCCCTGAAAGACTTTCAATCATACAAGTCTCTGGATGTTCAGGATGCGTGTGCCCATATTTAATATGATTTTAAAGACAAAGTAGTCCTAAATTCTTCTTCTCAAATTTTAGGTTTAAAAAAAAAGATAGATAAAGCACTCATTTTCTTTCAAATTGAGACCGTAAATATAGGGAATTTACTTCAATTTTGAGTTTTGAAAAGATCAAACAAAGACAAATTTTTGAATGTAGGTTGCATGCTAGTTTTAACTATTCGAATACCTCGTTGATACAACACATCTTTTAGAGGTAGGAAAAGGAGTAAAAAGTGATAAATTACTTCCCCTAAACGAGAAAGAAATTTGAATAATAGCATAAATAGTACTAGTTTTTGACACAAAGTTTTCCTGAAAACCCTTCAGAAGGGAGTAGTAGCATTTATATAAGTCCCATCCCGCCAGTCCGACCAAAAACTGTAAGTCTTAAGAAGCATGTAGTACAGGCCGCGATACCCCGCCTGATCTTTTGGAACGTAAGTGCCGATGTCAGACTTAATGCCCATTTCCCCATATATCCATTGTATATATGCATTTGAAAGAATATTTTACTATTTTACTATTCGCTATTTATCCATATTTCGTTTAGAGCGTAGCCAAGGAAGAAGGGGGAAGAAAATCAAAAAAAGATATATATATATATATATATATATATATATATATATATATATATATATATAGTATATATATATTATATATATATATATATATATATATATATATATATATATAATATATTATAATATATATATAGTATAGGTAAGTGAGCATACCAACTTCCATTTTGCGGATGTACTGATGAACAGGCTTTAGGTTGCCTAATCATTCTTTTGATGTTCTAAAATCTCTCTCCAAGAATCTTTTATTCTTTGTGCTGAAGCACTATTTTGTACAGCATTTTTATTTCATACTTTTAATACCCAACTCGGACGAGTATAGGTAATAAGTAATTGATGTTAGACTGGATTAAGATTGATTAACGTTAGGTTTGTTTTAATCTAATTTTTCTGTTTATTATGCTGTAGAAACCAACTACTTACATGATGTTTGCCTCACCAAAGGTTCTTCCTAGTCTGCGATTACAAGAAGTTTTGACAAAGGTTTAGATAGTCTGTTAGAGATGCTAGAGACAGAAATGCTGGTGACTAATAGGGCAAGCACCGACAGCTGCAAAAGACATCCAAAATCACACCTGAATCACCCTGATTCTCCCCTTCGAACACTTACAAGAGCGCAGGTAGGCTCAAATAAAAGGCTTTGGCAAGGGCGGTAAAGTTTCAGTTGATCAAAGGGTGATAGCCAGACAAACGTTTGAACCAGTCAAACACAAAGGTAGTTAGGTCAGGATGAATTTGTTGGTCGGTAGATAGTTTGATTGTAGTTTTGTTTCATTTAAATTTAAGCTAGTCTGGATTAACAATCAACTGCACATATAGCTAATAATTGATTGAGTTTAAGGATTTTTGTGAATGTTTTTCTCCAGAATATACACCTTGTTGGCTTTCGTTTAATCTTTGCTCTAATACATTAGAGTACACTGTGATTCGGAATCCCCGAAAGATTGGACCGAATGTTTGCGACGCAGTGGGAGCAAATTTCTTAAAGCAAAATGCCAAGTGAGACGTTGTATAATGAGAGGAGTTTAGACAACCGCATCCCCTTTTAGGCTAGATTATAGTGGATTAAGAAAACATTTTTGCATATTGTAGATAGACATTTCTATTTTGCATATCTCCTTTAGACTGGATTAGTTTTTCTTTTTTACTAGATTAAGAAAACATTTTTGCATATTGTAGATAGACATTTCTATTTTGCATATCTCCTTTAGACTGGATTAGTTTTTCTTTTTACAAATATGTTCTATAAATTGATTGATTTTAACAAGAAAACATCTGCCACACTTCTCCCTAAAGACCCTATTCACTGAGGATCAGATACGAGAAAGTACCCTTAAGATAATAGAGGAAGAACAGGAGAAATGGTAACGTTGTTTTGATTTCTAAGATGTTGATCTTGGAAGCTGAGAAAGTACCAAAAATCTTTTTCCAAAACACTCTTCTACCAGGAACGAAGTTACTGACAGGGTACTCCTTTGGTAAGAGTCAGAGTAAAATGAGGAAAGGATATTCGACTTTCTCATCAATTTAAGAAAGAACACTGCTGTATTTTTTGCTTTGTTTTATTATTTTGTTTGCTATATATATTAGTTTAGACCAATATTCTGATCTAGAGTTTCCGCTAGTCATTAGCAACACACCAAAAACTTTGACAACATGTTTCTAAGAACCTTTTTTGAACAATGATCCGCATTGGGACGGGCACGATTGCTTCCCAATCCAATCTCTGCAAGGACGCATTAAAATTACAGAGATTTTCTTTCACTATGATACTTTGCATGCGCAACAGTGTGTTGGTTCGATTGACAGAGGCTACATTTAGCCACAGAATGAAATATAGAAACTCAGTCAAAATTTTGGATGGATATAAGGATATAAATCTATTGTTTAGTATATAGTTTTTTCATATTGCTTACTTGTATATTTTAGGCATAATTTTAGCGATGTATTTCACAATTGTGAAAGGAATGCAATGAAGTTTCTTTTCTGTTGGAAGAGCAATACCAAAGGTGCGATTGGTATATCAGTCTCGAGGACCGACGTAGAGAGCATTTTTCCCAAGGGTTGGGGGAAAAATCTCCGGAAAATGTTAAAAGAGGCTTATAATTGCCACCGACACAGGAAAAATACATCCTAACAACATAGATTTAAGACAGATTTTAGTTGTTTTAGTCTAAAATTTGCTTTACAGTTTGTTTATTCTATAAGTCTAGGTATTCTAGTTGTCTTTATAGATTTCTTTTGTATAAACTATGATCGATTGATAAGTTAAGTACAATAGCTTGGATTAGAACTTCAAAGTTAGAAGACTAACTTTAATTTTAAGTGGATACACTTTAGTCTAGGACAATATCTTGTCACCTAGTATTATAGAAATAGTATGCTTATAATGGTGTTGTAAGACATCACAACGTTCTTCTGATAAACCTTAAATGTCTGAATGACATATAGCCGAGATGAAAAGACCGTAAAGGAACTACAGTGAAGATCCTGTGTCTTATCCTCGCTTTCAAGGTATGACAATGACGTAGAGACAGGAGACATAAGAGAACTACAGTGAAGATCTCGCTCTCCTTAGTCTGTCAAATTTGTTTTAGATGAGAGAACTCGTGGATGCAAATATCATATATTAGAGTACTTCTAGTTTTATATAGAGTTAAACATAGATGAATAATCGTAAAAATAATACTTTAGTTCTTACTTATTAGAAGTTCCTATTATTTTTTAAGAAAAGATTTTTCTTTAGTTCTTACTTATTAGAAGTTCCTATTATTTTTTAAGAAAAGATTTTTCTTTAATTCTTACTTATTAGAAGTTCCTATTATTTTTTTAAGAAAAGATTTTTCTTTAACTCTTACTTATTAGAAGTTCCTATTATTTTTAAGAAAAAATTTTTTTTTAAGATCTTTCCGAAGATACCTTTTAATCTTAAGAGAATATTATTAAACCTATAAAAGTTGATAAGGAGGATTGGAAATGATATTACATAATTAGATTGGTCCGAAACACCAACTGTTGGAGGAAAAATTTTTTTTCCTGCCACTTGTTTTTGTTATTTTGTTTCATTAGAGTTTTTTTTTTATTATTAATTTTTAAATTTGATTTAAAAAACTTTTTAATTACTTTAATATTTTTAAAATTACTGATAACAAAATTCTTATAAAATACTAAAAAAAAAAAGTTTCTTTTTAAAAAAGGAAAATAATGCAAAACAATAACTCCATCGTTCCAATAAGGAAAGTGATAGGAAAGTGATAAAGGAATATAACATTCCATGCATAATCCTTTAGTTAGAATTAGAGACTAACACTAAAAAATTAATATTTGCTTAAAATGCTAGTGCATACAAGCTAACAGTTTAAAACCTAACATTTGTTTAATGTAGAACATAACTAGAAGTAGTTTTGATATTAACAGTGTTAATATTATCGATACTAACAATGTTAATATTAGCTTTTGTTTAAATGCATGACATAACCTTTTGTAGAGTTAAATGCATAACATAACCTTTTGTAGAGTTAAATGCATAACATAACCTTTTGTAGAGTTAAATGCATGACATAACCTTTTATAGAAATAATAGCACTAATGCTTTTAGTTAATAATATTAATACTTCTACATTAGCATCTTTATGTAAACACAACAATTTTATTACTGACGAGTAATTAGAATTGTGGTCAGCATCTTTGCTAATAACTTTTTAAATATTAATAATCTTTTTTACTAATGCTTTACTAATGCTTAAAGAACTATTTTTTCTTTTTAACCATGTTACTACTAATAACTTTAAGAATGAAAACTAGTGCTTAGCGTATCGTAAAAAACAATATAAAAAATAAACAAATATTTGCCGCTTTTATAATGTTTAGATTTTAAAAGTAGAAATGGTTCCTAACCTGGTATACGAATGCAAATTCAAAGACCAAGATACGTACCATAGATTTTAATATTTTTAATTGTATAATCAAGCTTTACTAACACTTACAGTAGTTAATGACCAAAGTATATAGGCCAGTAAAGTAGAACAGAAACTAACCCTAGAAAATAACGATTGTGGTAAAAATAAAAATGAACTTTAAGAAAGGTTATAAACCTACAGTTCCAAATTACATGGTAACACCATACTAATCAATCAAGCTTCGAAAACTTGATAAGAAACTAGAAAATATTATAAAGTAATAAATAAATTTACGTATGTTTGAAAACGATAACCATCTCACGTACTTACTACAAACCACCAGTCTACGGACTTAGATAAGAAAGTTTAAATATCGACCCGTTCGAAAAAACCTTAGAAATTTTTAGGTATGAAATATCCATAACGTTGGAAAACATTATGATGATGCACTGCTTTCGAGACTATGCCTTCTTCTTTTTAAAGACAAAGAAATTACACCATTACATGGTTCACATCCAACACAAAGTATCCTATTTTCTTTATACATCCAAACTTCTGTTTGTACCAAACTTATTTAGGGAAAACTCTTTACTCTTCTAAGACGATTAACCAAAATCTATTAGAATCCTTTTTTCCTACAAACCATCTTGTATCAACTCTTTACCAGAGTTCCATGGTTAAAGAACTTGATTTGTTTCTTTGTGTTTACCACTCTTACTTGTTTTTTTTAACACCTTCTGGAAATATAAAATATGCAATAGCTTTGCATTAATCGAAACTTTAACAAGTTTATTTTCCGGAAAGGGAGACTATATGGGAATTTTAATACTAGAGTCAGTATGTAACAAATGCAACGCTATTGCAGTGTTTACATTTCGAGGCGACACAATGTCCGGACCAGACATTCCTTTAGACTTGTTCAACAGGTTCCCACACCAAAGTCGACTTCCAAACAAAAACAAGCCAATACTTCATTTTCCTGTTCGGGAATGTTCCTTGCTACGATGGCACCATCTTTTCTTCAATCCCTTCTCTATAAAGACTAAAATTCTATACCACAATAGCAAACGCCCCGCCCAGCGAAATGCACCTTTCAAAAACAAGCAAGTCCTTGGGTAGAAGGAAGCCGAGAGGATTTTCATTCTACCTGTGGAGCCCAAACTATACTGTTGAGAATACTAATGGTAGTGACTAACCAGTGTGGAAGAGAAGATTTTCTGTTTTAGGTTTTTTTATTCCTACGGTTCCTCTAAATTGTTAATCGAGGGAATGATATGAGTATTTATTCTTAGGGACGTATTTTGATATTATTGCATTATTCAATATTCTGTGTATAACCCAAAAGTTCTGTGTATTTTTACTTAATAAGATATAAAACGAATGGCTTATGATTATACCTTTGTTTCCTCTAATTTAAACCTGGTTTGATTGAGATATACTGCAAAACCGATTAATACACTAGGTGGGTGAAAGTCCCCCATTGCATAGAAGGGATTGGGACCAATCCCTTATATCTTTTATTGTCACGTTTCTTTTTATGTAACTGTGTCGTTGTGTGAGGCACAACGGGGAGTTCTTAAACACGAAGCATCCAATAGTGTTTATTGAAAATTAAACCTCTCCATTCAAGTGCGCTGCACCCAGGAGCTTGAGCATCCGACTAGCATCAGACACCCCTGTGTCTATGCATCTACTAAGTCCTTATCCACAATATAAATCGCATTACTAAGAAGAAATAACAATTTTGACAATTGGCGACCCTTGTTACCAGAATAAAGGGGCGAAGGAATCTTCTGATAAATCAAAAATAAGCCAATTTGACAATT